>CM029627.1:51903475-51980975 GCA_017311315.1 Dendrocalamus latiflorus | reverse complement strand
GCCACCAAGCTCTGATACTTCACCCATGAGCCTTCGCCTTGTCACTCATGCTCTGATACCACTTGTTACAATTTTTTTTGATTCTTTGTTCTCGGATCACGTCGTTAGACTGCATTCTTCCCTCGACAAGACTCATATGGATATAGAGGCCGGATTTTATATGCTTTATCTAAAAAATCATACAACTCGCCTGACCGCTGTACGCGAGAGACGCTACACCCGGCGTCACTCGTGCCTCTGTGTTGCGCTTTTCCTTCGCTCTCCTGTGGGGTCTTCTTGTTACTTGCAAGAGACAACACGAAAGACTGCTTGATACGAAACAGCACACGAATATTTCTCATGAGCCAAATAGCTCCCCTCCCTTCCTTTTATTTCTCTGTTGCTTTCTTGCTACTTCCTAGCCTCTGCAACTTCCTATTGCTCCCATTGAGCACCACATATTTTCTCACGTCGTTACAAAGCTTTCATGGCTTTATAAAGCCTGTACACAATCCGACTCCATGTTCTATACGGTCATGAATACAGCAAACCTACACACCAATACGACTCGGAAACCACCTCACAAACGGAATAGATTTCTACGTATACGGCAAACCGACAAACTCAGATACGACTCGCAAACGGACTAGACTTCTACATATACGGCAAGCATACGTACACATGTGCAATTCAAATACGTCTAAAAAACAAGATAAAACTCTAACAGAAGATTTTGCTCAAGCTGATCGATCAACCCCATGGAAATTTTCTTGTTGCAGGCACAGAGCACTTTCGATCGATCTCCGACGTTTAAATTACAGGATGCAGAGCAGGTTGCTGAAATCAAGGCTCTCAGAAAGAAGATACAAGCATTGGAGGCGTATGGCAGGGAGTACAGGGACAAGTACTTGACAGAGAAGGCAAACCGCGAACAGCTCGAGAAGGAATTGCGTTCTTGTACAAGTCATAACGCACCACTAAGCAGCACTCTTATTGTTTCGTAATATAAGGCATCGATTCGTAGTGAAAAGGAGCAACATCTTCAAGATGGATCGGGGAGTCTAGCTCTAGCTAGGGTTCCCATCTGAAGTTACACTACAGTTTTACACATAAGATGCAATAAAGCTGCACTGAGTACTGAATATTTGCTCAGGGTTGGTTCTACGGTATGTACTACGTTGCGTTGCTCCTTTACTGAGATTGACAGTGCATCGATGTATAAAAACTTCTGTCATGTATAAAAATTTCTATGCTTAAAGGGCTTGGGATTGGTACTCTCGTGATATTCTGCTGCTGTATTGTGTAACTATTGCTAACATGCGTATGACCGGTATAAAAAAAAGAAAAAGGAAAATTTGCCAAGTGAATGTTTTTATTGATTAGGATGCTGTCATTTGGGAAAGCTTCAGCAACCATATAATCATCACTATTATAAAAGCACGAGTTGATGGTTGTATGTCCGTTCTTCTCTGACTACCCTATTCCTTTTACTTTTTACCACTCTCTACTTCCCAACCGATCAAAATAACCATCTTTCAAAGCATAATTATTTATACATATAATAAATTTCGTTGCAACGCACGAGCACATAACTAGTACTACAAATAGAGGTGGCATCCCCAATTGCACCAAGCCTTAGGAGAAGCAAAGCAGAGGCCGTGTTGTAAGAGAGGATGTGTTACGGTAGCTACAACTGCCGAAAGACTATTGTGTTGCTTTCGGTTAATTGTTGTGACAGTGAAGTAAAGTAATGAGCTCTTTTTGTCTAATGCAATATTAGCACTGCCAATTCTAACCACTGAATTAATTAGTTTGGAACAAGTGATTAAATAAATTTGTTAGTATTGTGCCGTGGGTATATGAATTCCTCAGTGGACATATGCCATTAGCAAAACGTTAGATTTTTGAATTTTTTTATATGAAGTGTAACGTCCCAAAATTATAATTACTAAATTAAATTATGTTCAAATAATCATTTTCTTCATTTTGGAGAATTTTCAAAATTTTTGTGTATTTATTAAAAGGTTTCTCTAATTTTCAGCAGTTGAAAATGAATTTATAAAATTAATTAAAACCATACCAGATGCTATAAATAATCTAATTGGCCTCTAAATATTCTAAATTGCATCTCCAAAATTTGCATACTTTTCATAGTTGGTTTGCTAATTTTTAAAAATTCATACAATATGATCATGTTTATGTTATTTGGATTTATACGATATTTATGTTATTTGGATTTATACGATAGATATCGATGTACCGGAGATGCTTCGAATTTGATCTAGAGCAAGACACAAAGTGTTAAACAGCAAGGCAAGCACCCTCCTTTGATCATGTTGATCCCAATATTCAATGTTATATATTTTTTGCTCAAAATATTATGCATGAGTGTAGGGTTAATAGTTATATCGATTTGTTGCATCGATCCCTCCTTGAAAATTTTCATACTCTCTGTTGTCACCCTAGTAATGATATCCACAACTGGTATGACTAATTGTGGAATTTTAGAATAAGTATAAGATAGAGTTGCTTAGCCATGCATAGTTTGTCGGTATACTAGAAGATCGGTTGGTTACACTTTCAAAACTTGGGGTTGGTTATGTTGCTAGACTAATGTGGCTACTCTTGATACTTTACTTAGAAAACAAAACTAAAAACTATGGTTTTGACTTGGAAAAGATATTGATATAACTTGTGGGGCGAGAGGAAAGTCGTGTGTGGTGATTGGATGGTGGAGACTATGTGGATATAACTTGTCATGCAAAAGGAAACTCACATGTAATGGTTGATTGTTAGGGACTCTCACCTGAGTCGGTTAAGGACCATGAACTTACATGTTACTCATCTAAGCCTTTTGTACAACCACACACATTTTTATGGGAAGGCCCTAGCATAATAAGTTGTTTAGGTCTCATCTTGTACCTATGGTAGATCAGAGTTGTGCGAGCGTTGTTTCGGATTTCCCTGGCATGATCATCATCGCCATCATGGAAGGACATATGCACCACGCACTATCATGCGGGCTCATGTCCACCACACGCCACCATCCCGGCTTAGACCAACTCTACTGTCGCCACTGCTATTTGGGTTTGACCCAGTAGAGTCCACCCTCGACGGTCACAAGCGTCGCCTCCTACGCTTCAACTCTGCCATGCACCAGGTGTGAGTCTAGCCTAGGGGCAACAGACTTAGCTGGCATCGCCTTTCCTATCCTCTAGGGCACCACTCGCAGACCAGGCCCACACCGCATCCCGAATCGGGTCCACCTCACCCTCGGATGAGGTTTGCACCATCCCTAGAACGCGTCCACATTGTGCCTTAGTCAAGGTCCGTGCCACCCACAAATCGAGTCCATGCAGCCCCTAGACCAGGTTCGCATTGTACCTTAGACAAGGTCCAGATCACTCCCAACAAGGTAGTTCACTAAGCCCATAATCGAAGCTTTTCAAGCATCTTGAGATGGATGGCATGACCTTAGGTATGGTTTAATGGGTCTCGATGACTTTGCCTCTATTGAACTTCGTTTTGCCTTCATGGCGTTTCCTTGACTAGGTGCTCCTCCTAGCCTAACGGGTTCACTCGGTGAGCTCCAGCATGACTCAATAGCTTGACCTCGACATGGTTCAATTCGACCTTGGTGGCTTTGTCTTGGCCCAACTTCGTTGTGCCTTGATGGTGTCTCTTTGACTAAGGTCTCCTTCTAGCTCAATAGATTCACCTCGACAAAGCTCCAACGTATCTTGATGTCTTAACCTCGACATGGTTCAATTTGGTCTTGATGGCTTTGTCTCAATTGAACTTTACTTCACCTTGATAGTGTCTCCATTGCTAGGGGCTCCCTCTAGCTCGACGGATTCACCCCGCAAGCTCCGACATGCCTCGATGGCTTGACCTCGCGTATTGGTCTCGATAGCTTTGCCTCACCCGAATTTCGCTTTGCCTCGATTGCATCTCCCCAACTAGGGCCTCTCATAAGCTCTATGGGTTTATCTCGGCGAGCCCAAACACACCTCGATGGCTTGACCTCGACATGGTTTAACTCAGTCTCAACGGCTTTGCCTTAGCTGAACTTGGCTTTGCCTCATTAGTGTTTCCTCAAACTAGGGCCCCCTTGCTCGACGGTTTCACCTTGCCACATTGACTTTAGCACTCTGACTTTGGCGCCCTAGATGAGTTGAGCACTGCGTGCTTCGGGGTCACATCTTGGTGTAAAACTTATCACATCATAGGCCACATGTTGATGAGTCGAGTAATGTATGTTCTAGCACACTCCTTATCACACCAAGTTGAGTACCCCGTACTTCAGTGTATTCCTCCTCGCGGTATGGGCCACACCTTGACGAGTTAAGCACTCCTCACATTGTAAGCCACACCTTAGCGAGGCGATCACCTCATGTTCGGGCGTGCATCTCCTCACTTTGTAGGGCACGCCTCCGTGTGATGAGCACATGGCACCTCCCACCGCATGCCTCCTCACTACATATGCCACACCTTGGTAAACCAAGTAGAGAACACCCTAACACATATCCTCTCACCTCAAGGGTCAAGTCTCAATAGGTTGGCCCCATCTCAACGTGTTCACATACAACGGCCCGTTCATATGAGGGCTCTCCATGCCTCAGAATAACAAGTCAGCCACACTCATCGTGACATGTCCTGTCGCTCCTCAAGGGCTAAGCCTTGGTCATGCCTAGGCGAGTTGAGCTTGGCATTCCAACTCATACCTTCACATCATGAAGGCTATGGCCACGCCTAGGGAGTCGAGCTTGGCACTCCAACTCATACCTCCACATCTTAAAGGCCATGAGCCCGAGAACTCCTCACTTCACGAGGCACTCCTTGCTAGGTCCAAGCTCCGCATCTCCATGTAACTTTGACATCTAGGTAGTCTAAGCATGGCTCCATAGTTTTCTATGATCCTGTGTCCTTGTCAGGCAATGGTGAACTCCTCTACACAACCCGGAATTGGCCTGGTGTAGTAGTGGCCCTATGATGATCACCAAGGGAACCCACCTTCGGGGGTGTGTGCACAGCTCGTCGTCTGGAATTCACATGAGGACTAAGGTAAATTAACATGATGTCAGAGTGTGCCACAGGTTACTAGAAGAATCATCGACCCAAGGCTACGCACCGACCCCTTTTACAAATCAGTGCACCGGCCAAGGTAGGATATTGATGATCACCTAGATCGACAAGCGGCTACTGTTAGGGAAGGGTCCTTGTGCTACCTTGAGCCAACAATAACTTTGGCGTGGCATCACACATAAGAGGATCCACCCCAGATGAGGTCCAGAGTCCAATCCCAGACGACGTACGGAGTCTACCCTGGATGAGGTCTACGGACCAACCTCGGATAAGGTTCGGAGTCCAACCTTGGACGAGGTCTGAAGTCCACCTTGGACTAGACCCATAGACCAACCCCAGACAAGGTTTAGAGTCCACCCTGAATGTGGTCTGCGGACCAACCTCGGGCATGGTCCGAGGGCCAACATCGGTGTGGCATCATACATCAAGGGTTCCACCCTGGACGAGGTCCTAGCTAGCCACGTAACAAGGCCACGTCAGCAGCCGCGTAGAAGGAAAGCCGATGACATCGCAAATCTCAGACGTGGCGGAACCCACTTGGCATGATGGATGAAAGTTCCCCTTGACACGAGCTAAGATCTAAGGAAAAAAATATAACTTCGGCTGCTTTCCTCCCCCTCTATAAATAGGACCCCTTATAAATAGAGAGGGGGAGGCCACTTGTAATACTAACATCCATATGCAATACATTTATACAGTCGCTTGTGTTTGTTCTTGTTGAGTCCCCCTTTGTATCTTCGGTGGTCCGCTAATCCGACCGGTCCCTTCAAGTTTACTATCCAATCTTGTATCGACAACAAATAGTATAGCGTGGGCTAACAACTTCCCAGCTGCATTGGTGGCTAGGCATTCTTGCCGTGGTCGACGTGCCTAGAGATGGCAACGGGTAAATACCCATCGGGTATTGCCATTCCATACCCGTACCCGCTAGGTGTAAATTTACCCGTCGGGTTACCCGTATCCGCACGCGGGTAGGAAAATTTACCCATACCCGTACCCGCGCGGGTATTACTACCCGACGGGTAACCCGTACCCGCAAGCATACCCAGTTCAACACATAAGAATATCATCAATTTAGACATTCATTAATCATACATGCCAAGCACAAAAGTGTCTAATGATCAAAATTAGTACATCACATAAACATACTTGACATGACCATATCAATATATGACAAACAAATAAACAATCAACAACAAGTAGATAATAAAATTAACATTTGAGTGGGATGTCTAGTTGTCTAATGCGGGTATTCATTACCCGCGGGTAGGCGGGTATGGGTAGTATATACCCACACCCGCACCCGCCTACCCGGCGGGTAGAGGATTTTGCCCAATAACGTACCCATGGGTACATAAAATTTTTCATACCCGTCTCTTTATCGGGTAAAACCCATCGGGTATTCGGGTATCGGGTACCCATTGCCATCTCTAGACGTGCCAGACGAGCTGGAAGTTCCTAGCTTGGTGCTTGAAGGAACACGCGTATGCTACACTAGCGTAGAATAAAATTTTCTACCGCGTAAACCAGGAAGCCATGCAAGTAAGAGATCATAGATCGTTACCACTAGACGCGCAGTGCAGCGGAAGTATCGTTGATGCAGCCGATTCAACGAAGCGCGCGTCGATGCAGCAGTAGTAGCCGAACGTTTTCCGTCCAATCGTCTCCTCCTCGATATCGTCCCGCTTAGCGCCGCAGTCACAGCAGCGCCTCTACCGAAGTCCACACGTCCAGGGATGGAGCACCGTGCGTCGTTGTGCTAGCACCAGCGTGCACGGCAGGGGATATGAGAGGTGGCGGCTAGGGTTTCGACGGGTATGTTTTCCAGGTCTTTTCCTCAGCCCCGCACCTCTCCTTATATAGCCTCCAATCAGATCCATATCTGATACGAGTAGAGATCAAATCCTGCTCAGAAACTATCATCTGACCTCTTAACGTTCCAGCCCATTAAGTGTGTGACCTTGTAGGTTCATGTGTATTTGGCCATGGGCCGAAAACGCCTTTTCGGCCCATAAGTCAGTAGCGGTCCCTAGCAGGACATAATGACTACCAAACACACACAAAAATCATATCGGACGAACCTATATAGTGCTCATGTACCGATCCCTTTGCCTCACGATACCAGATCGAACTCAAGGCGAGAAATGTGCCATCCTATGATAGCTCGATCCCTTCACTCGAACCTGTAGTGGATTACTCAGTTGTGATTGACTCCTCAATCACATTTGGCATGGCCATGCACTTTCTTAATCCAACCACATCGAGGGGCCTAGAGATATCTCTCCTGTTATATAGGAGGGGCAAATTCCATCTTGATCGCTCATATTCCTCCGCATGTTTCATAGTAAATCCGAAAGTTACTTTTATTACCATCCAGTTACGGAGTAGTGTTTGGTAACCCCTAAGCAAACCATTACACATGTAGGAAACAATGACGATCTCAGGTCTAAGGATCCTACATACACCATGTATGAGACCAACTGATGACACTTAAGAATATTACAATTCTCGCAGTGTCTCATGATGGGTCAATCCAACATCATGTTCTCTAACATGTGTTCACATTATTGATTTGATATCTCATATCCATGATTCGTGAAACATGATCATCAATCAATACATATGCCAATCTATAAATCATAAGTGTCCCACATAATGATATAAGATCAGGGATAATTTAGAATAATATCAAAACATGAATAAAGAGCTTCACGAACAAGTCATATACTTGTTGATCAATATGAAAGATATTTATTCAAGGGACAGAATAACAATTTATTCAAGCATTTATAAACATAGAAGTGATACAATCATCTCTATGATTGCCTCTAGGGCATATCACTAACAGTGCTATGCGACGAGCTGAGCATGGTGTTGCTCAGCTTGATGTCGCCGTGCACCATGCACTGCTCCCACTCCCTGTGGAGGTAGCGCAAGGCACAGCCCAAGCCAAGAATGATCTCTGATACCTGCATGTGAAACCCGGCACGTCAGTTGAAATGCAAATGCATTGCCCGGCGTTCAGATCCGATACACATGAAAGTTCTATAGAGAAATTTGTTGGTTTTGTCGTACCTGTCTGGCCATATCAACAATCTCTTGCTGCTGTAGAGATCCCATTATGTTTCATTTGGTTTCGAGCAAGAGTTCAAAACACGTAATGCAACAATACATCGCTTGCCATTCATTTACATAACGATCTACCAAAATAATATCCATATTGTTTTGAGGTCAAACATTAGGAATGTGTGAGAGAATAGTTTGTGAGAGGGAACACTTAAAAATACAGGGGTGAGAAGATGTGATATATAAGATAAACAAAGAGAAATACCAATAAATTCACATGCACACCTTAAATTTTGAAATAAGACTGCAAAAACTATATGCCTTATATTTTAAAATGGAGGAGTATATGTTTAGGGTTTACTTACGCCGTACCCTTTGATGTTCCATTGCACTAAAATCATCACAACGCACTCTTCAAGACTTCAATCCATCTCTGGTTTGGAGAGTTTTGAGGGAGAAGAAATGGCAATGGAGAAGAGGGGAATGAGAAAGTTGTGGAATTTTTTTTAAATAATCCTTTTTATTTGGAAATACAAAATTATACCCGCGTTTTTATTTTTACAAAAGTAACCCCTGTAGCCCAACCGTTGGGCGATTGGACCCTGTCACTCAATAGCCAAGCGACACGTAGGCAGTCAACCAACGGTTGGGTGACAGTGATGCAATCGTCCAACGGTTAGACGATAGGTGTTGTCGTCCAACCATTCGGTGACAGCACATCCTATTGCCCAACCGTTCGGCGACTGGAGCCTAGATTAAATAATCTATTTTTATTTGGATATGAGATTGAACAACGTCTGTTGATGGTGTTGTTAGACTATAAAGTAGTGCGGAATATTTTAGGTAGTTAGTTGTATGTTATATGGCAAAGAAGTTAGCGGTTGATGTCTTAATTTGAAAATAAATATAGTAGAGTTTGAGTACCAATTTCGTTGTCACGGTTCGGAATTCTTGGATGAAAAAATATAATGCATACAAATCCTGTTGTACAGTGCGAACATACCCGAAGGTAGAAGAGTGATGAAATGTTCCGATCGGAAATAAGTTGGGAGGTAAGAAACATGTAATATATTGGAGTCCCTGAACCGACGCACATATGATGTGGTTACATGGCATAGTGCTTCTGGTAATTGCTGAAGTAAATGTCGATACTACTATGGTATATTGTGATGGAAGCATCTAACTAATGCTAGAATACATGTATGTTCATAAAGGAACAATATGGCCGGCAGGGTGTTGCTACGGAATACCTTGAACTACTATGTTGATCGTGGCCATTTACCCTTCCTTGCAAGCTTAGCGTTGTACTCCTCGCCCACTGCCCGCACCTTGGCCGCCAGTTCGTGCTTTCTCTCGTGCTCCTCCTCGTGAGCCTCGCGCTTCCCACGCTTGCATGCTTTGAGATGAGTTCATATCTTCTGCTGAATATAGTCACTGCGCTCCTCATCACGACAGCGCTCCTCCATTCTCTCGCGGTTGGTCTTGGCATCCCACTCCTCGCAGTCAAGACACTACTGGTTGTGCGGGTGGATCTCTCAGTCGATCCAACTAGGTAGGCACATAGCAGATCCGGAGACTATGGGTAGATGGGAGAGGATGTTAGTGTGCACTTATGGAGAGAAATGTTATGGAAATAAGTTGTAGCAGGTCCTTACCAGCTGCCGGTAGTGGCTCATGTCCCAACGGCGATCGGGATACTCCGATGTGTAGTTTGCACAACTCTAGTAGCGCATGCCAAGGCTGAGCCACTGATTGGACTTGAAGAACTTGCATCTCTCCCTGCACCAATAGAGGGGTGGTGTGTCCCCCTCAAGCTCTTCTTGCGGCGAGTGCTCGGTTCAAATGTTGAGGTAGGGATTGCTACTATGAGGGGGGCGTTGTTGCAGGGAGGTGGCCTTCTAGCTCACTCCTCTTGTTTGTCATGGGCTACAGTAGCCCTTGTGAGTCTGCGGATCTCATCCCATTAGTTCTCCATTTGAGCAAGATATTGTTGTAGTCGTGATGCAGGAGTACCCTGTTGGGGTAGTACTTACATAATGATGTGGATCGGTGGACATGGTTGGAGTGTAATTCGGTTGAAGACAATTTGGCGTCTGTGAGGCAGCGGGCCTGGCAAGGAGCCGTACTGTAGCCTTATGTCATGTCACTATGCAAAGCTGCATTGTTAGGTCACATTGTAGCGCAAAGCTGCCTCGTTGGGTCACATCATGCTTTACAGATGCATACTTACAATCTCTATTTGTCCATCAAGTACTTACACATGGTGTATTCATGATATTTCAAACTAACCTTCTTGGTAATCACTAGTCTTATAACGAGCTTTTCCAACATCTTCTACTGCCTTCCCTACAAGCTCCATAAAATACTGGTCTGTAAGTTATTTTGGAAGTTGTAATTGGATGTAATGACTAATCTATTGGTTATTCTGGATAGTATGTTATTGAGCACTTGATTATTCTGGTAGTCTAGATAGTATGTACTTCAGGAGTAGTATGACTAATCGATTGGGTGATTTGGTTACATCCTGCATAAAGCTGGCTCGTTGGGTCACATCCTGCATGAAGCCGCTTCGTTGGGTCACGTCTTGCACAAAGGTGGCTTGTTTAGTCATGTCACATTCTTGTGCAAAGCTGGCTCAATGGGCCACGTTGTGTGCATGTCTAGCTTATTGGGTCACATCGGTGCGAAAAGCTACCTCATTAGGTCATGTCGGTGTGCAAAACTGCCTCATTTTGAGAGGGAGGTCACATCCTGCTCTGATGATGGAGGTGACATCATCGCTCTACAAGCTAACACATGACCCGCTGTGTTAGAAGCACGATGCCTCCCCCTGCAGGCTATAAAATGCACATCCCACCCCCTGAAAGCAGGAGAACTCAACCCTACCAATCGTACGAAAAAGAACCTTCTCTGTCCTACAGTAATATACCATGACAGACATCGAGGGGCCAGTCCAACCGAGGTCACCTACGAAACAAGTATGCTCAACCGGTATGGCCAAATTGCAGACATAGGGAGGACACGGTCGTGTAGGTCTTAGACGGCCAGTTCGATGGCTGACAACATTTCTTCCGATGCCCACACTCTAAGGTGTAGTTAACCAATAGTTTATTTTCTATTACTACTAATAGAGCTTCCCATGTTAACCCTCCTTTCTAGCAGATGACAAAATGTAACTTTGTCCGTTGGATCGATCCTCCCCATGAACGCCATATTGTGACCCACATGGATACATTGTGGAACCGAATTGTAGAGTTGGATCATGGATTAACAATCTCAATGAGCAGAATAGGGAAAGAAGATCAATAGCCTTGGTCCGACAAGCTCCCAAAGCTGGAGGGGTGTATAGCACTGGCGACTATGTGGGTATTGGTGCACTGCTGAGCTGTGACCTAGTGAGAACCTCAGGGGGTGTGAGCTGAGGTGCCAGGCCCACCTCCTCATGGTAGCAATCCACAAAGTTGTCATCCGTGTCCGTGTTGCCTGGGGAGGCCCCACATCCCTCAGGGGGTGCAAGACCTGTAGTGCAATTATTTTTAGTTTGTTAAGTAAAGTAATGCAAGCAAACAAACGGAGATGCGACGTACCCTTGGCTAGCGCCATGGTGCATGCAAAGCCATCCAGAGTGAAGTACGACACGTTGTACACGCCCTGTGTGGGGAAGCTGGAGGAGTCCAGAGGACCCAGTGATTGTGGCACTGGCGATGTACGAGGTCATGCCTAGGCTGACCCTCTGGTCTTGTCACGTCGTGGCGGTGTCAAGCGTGCCCTGGCTGACCCTCCAGCCTTGTAAGGGTGTGCTGAACATAGCCACACTGACCCTCCTGCATGGTGTGCTATCAGACGGGATGACATCGGTGGACGTAGCAAGTGTCAAGCAGGCATCAGTGTGTCAACCTCCAGGAGATTTGTGCACAACAACAAGCTGATGACAAGTGTGGCTGCAGCGTGCACATGATAGAAAGCCTAGACCACCTCCTCGCGTGTGAGCTCCGCACTGTCAGTGATCCTTTGCAACACAGAGTGGGAGTCCCTCGTAATCGTAGAACCAAGGTCCACCTACAAGGAAAACGCGAAAGGGTGAAACCAATAAGTGGGGTTTCTAGAAGTGAAGTTTTCGAAATACAATGTAACGTACTGTGAGGTGCATGTTTTACGCAAAGTATGCAGGGTATGTGTTGCTCGGTGCTAGGACTTGTGCTGTGGGTGGGTCGACAGCAAGTACCAGCTTGGTACATGTCCGAGGAGCATACCAGCGAAGGTACTCATACGTACTGTGGTCGTAGGGGGTGGCCTCCTGCACACAGTCCTACAGCGCGCCCTCCTACTTGCCTAGCCACGTGTCCATCTTCGTTGCTCACTCCATGCCATGGTGAACTCCCTTCCTAGTGTGCCTGCAAGATGTAACATGTAGTTAGAAGTCGTGGCAACAAGACGGTAGTAAAAGGAGGGACATTTTTGCTGCTAACTCATGCATGGACATTGTGGGGCATAGGCTGCCTGACTGGTACTGAACCACCTAGCGTAAGTTGAACTGATACATCACATGATGCACCGCGTAGTCCTTAACGAAGACATCAAACATGAGCTTCTTTTGCATTAGCCAGTAAGCTTGGTCACGCCAACACAGCAAGGACATCCTGTCAGGGGCACAGGCCTCTAACACCTCAGGAGAGTACGGCTCCCAACGCACGTCGTTAGCTATGATGTGGTCGAATTGCTCCACAAAGGGCACATACAAGTGTGTGACTTACATGTGCATGAACTGTACCTGCAAGGAACACCAGTTATTAGAAACTTTGTCGACATTTCATCCACGCACGACCACATCGTGGTCTCAGCTTCGCCGACATACGCTTTGCCACCTCATGGTCGTGCCTTCATCGATCCTCCATTTACAACCATCTGAGTGGTGGGGGAGCGCATGTTTTGAGTCTTTGTCCCCGACAGATAGCGTCCACGCTCATTCGAAGGCCGGGGGGCGGAGCACGTGCACTTCAAGTTCTCACCCTGCCGCCGATTATGTCGATGTCCACAACCACGTCACGAGCAATGTAGTCCTCATGCCTACTCTGACCGCCTCATGAGCAACTCGTGGTCACCTGACCGTCGTTGTCTGCGTCCGCATGCCGGTCGTGTCGGAGGCACCAACCTGATGGGGGCACCCGGGCCTTCGGCGTGGGATTTTGTTGCCTGCGTCTACGCGTCGTCACCCAAGTCCGGGGCACGACCTCCGCGTGCCAGCTCACCCTCTGTCGAGAGATTCCACGACCATGTCAAGATCGGTGAAACAACCCTGCTGCATTAGCTCACCCATCGGCACCTGCCTGCTTACTACCGCAGGACAGCAGTTGGGCCAAGTTGGGCCAATTGGTCACATCAACTCGCTACTCGGGACTTTCGCGCTTGCTATCGAGGGAGTACTGTTGTGAGGGTGGTCCAACCCCAAACGACTAGGCCTTGCAGTAGGCCTATTAGTATAGGTCCAATAGTATAACAAAATGTACCAATATACCCTTATCTCATGTAATTATTAAGGGGTAGGATGTGAATTTTTCATCCTACCCCACTCATGCATATAAGCCCCCAAGAGAGGTATGAAGAGGCCAGGCCCACTCATTCCTACCACTAGCTCTTCTAGTTCTCTTGGTGCTATATCTCCAATGGAGAAGGGTACCCTTGTTGTAGCCATGATACAACAGTCAGGATCCAGAAAGGTCAATGATGCTAGAGGAGACGTCCGTGCTCGAGTTGGGGAGATCAAAGATGTGGGTGCTGTTGGAGCTACAGAAGTGCGGTCCGAAGGCTACAACACGTGATAATTTTACAGTGACCAAAATCGGGTAGTGTGATAAAAACTAAAACATCCACATTACGAAGGGTTTTGGATCCCTTACTTGTTGAAATTAGATAAGAACTCGTTTGATCCCTAGACTATAAATAAAGATGGGCTTAGAGGCTAATCCTAAGGCTAAATAGATGTAATTTTTATACTAAAGTTTGAGGGATACCATGATGTTACTTTATAGCCAAAAATTCGTGATGATCCACTAATAAAAAATAGAGTTTGGGCTTCCAAAAAAGTGATTGATTGTGGCTGTGCTCGGTTGGGCTGAAAAGCTATGGCTTATGGCTGAAATTACACTGTAGCTGGTTGAAATTACACTGTAGCTGAAGGTAGCTTATTTGGTGTAATTAAATTTAAAAAATTAAAAATAGAAAAAAATATGTTAGCTCATCACAGACAACGCAAACGAATATGAAAAGAAAAGAACTGGCAAAAAAGCTCCAAAAAAAATCAAAAGTTTAAAAAAGACAAAATTTTTGAATAATAAAAAATAAGCCAAAAGCTCAAACCGAAATGAGCGGGACCTGTGTGTGCGCTGCTCTTACTGCAAAGGCGGTCGTCCGCACGGAAGATCTTCAAGTAGTGTTCACGCTCAACGCGAGACGTGTTCTGCCGAGCCATCAACTCGGTGTCTTCTCGCGTGCATCATCTAGCAGTATTAGGAAATTTGTGTACGAATAATCTATTTTTTATTCAAAATTACAGAAATATACTCGCGGGAAATTTTTTACAAAAATAGTCTCAAGTCGCCCAATGGGGGGCGACTGGAGCTAATCGCCCAACCGGGAGGCGACACGTGGGGAATATGGCAACGGTTGGGTGAATTATTGTTGTCTCCGGAGCATTGGGCGACGGGATTTTCGTCGCTGTACGGTTGGGCGACTGAAGTTGCAGTCGCCCAATGCCAGGGCGTCAGGGGGGTGTTTTAAGGCAACACACTCGGCCATCGCCCACTGCCTAGTAATTTTCACTCATTCCGCATGCAGAGAAGGAGAGAAGAAGAAAAAAGAAGAGGAGAGGAAGGAGGAGGGGGGGGGGAGAGGAGGACAGGATAGGAGTAGGAGAGAAGGAGGAGGTGAGGGAGGAAGGAGGAGTGGAAGCTATCCCATCCATTTTGATCCTCAGATCCAGGTATTTTTTGAGTATATTGTATTTGCTGTATTATTTTTATGAAATGTTAGTGTTAGTAAAAATTGTAGATGTAGAAAATTTAGTACATTTTTAGTATAGAAATGTTAGTATAGAAAAGTTTTAGTATACATTTTTTAGTATGGAACATTTTTAGTATAGAAATTTTAGCACAATTTTTAGTATAGAAATTTAGTATTGTGCGATGTTATTTGACATGTCACAAAATTGAAACATATATACAGGCCAACATCATCAATGACAGCAGCCACTACATTGAGAGTACATTACAGTGTTGGAACCATTCGTGAAGGTCCGAATGGTGTGGATTTGAGCGGTTTTCCGCAAGTCACTCTCGTACATCTGGATGGTGAGAATGCTCGGATCGCAGATGTGCTGCATTGGCTGACCCGAAGTTTTTCGTTGGACCCCGAGATGTGCAGCGTCGTCGTGTAAGGGCTTTAGAGCCGGTCTCCCACGGACATCAGATGGGAGTTGAAGACATTGGTGCACACTACTTCGTGGAAGGGCTTTGTGCAAGGGTGCCGGTGCCGTGGATACGAGTGTGTCCTACTTGTGCAACCGTACTCACTAGAAGCAGCTGCGCAAGCTCATGCATCCGCCCTTGCTTCGGGAGGTGCTAGCAGCTCGGGCGGGCTGCAAGCAGCTGCGCAAGCTCATGCGTCCGCCCCTTGCTTCGGGAGGTGTTAGCAACTCGGGTGGGCCGCATGTTGCCGAAGATTATCAAGTTGCTCGTGATGATGTCGATACGGTACATGGAGGAGAGATAACTGGACAAGCTGACGAAGGGGAGCATATTGAGTACATCGTGCAGCAGATGGACTGTGATCACCAGAGGGCATGGGCTGAAGAGGAAGCTGTACAGGACGACGAGGAGGACAGTTCGGATGAGGATGAAGTTCCTATTCCGTAGGAATGGAACCGGTTTAACGTTGAGGGTGTTTCCACACATGATGAGCATGAATCAGTGTGGGAGTATCATGAGACAGAGGTTTGGTTGCATTATATGTTTGCTGACAAGAAAGCACTGCAGGATGCCATCAAGCTGTGGGCCCTTTCAATGCAGCGGACATTTTGTGTTGTGAAATCAAGCCAGGAGTAGTACACTGCGAAGTGTGAGTAGGCTAGTTGTCCTTGGAGGGTGCACGCATGGAGACCCAAGTATGAGACTCACTGGATTGTGTCAAAGGTGGAGCCGCACTCTTGCATTCTCAACAGTATTTTAGTGAGGCATCGTAACCTAACGTCCACCTTTATAGCCAATTTGATGTATGAAGAAATAGTTGAGAAGAAAGACATGGAGGCCACGCATATCGTGGTAGCTATCGAGAATAAATTCAAGTACAAGATTAGCTACGCGAAGGCGTGGCGTACCAAGCAGAAGGCATTGGAGAATGTTTGGAGTCTTTCGAGGCAGCGTACAACAATCTTCCTCGTATGCTTCAGGTGTTGCAGGACAGGAACCCGGAAACGTATATCGCCGTGCAAGACAAGCCATCCACAAGTCCACCAGGATATGCGGTGTTGCAGAGAGCGTTTTTAGCATTTGGTGCTTGCATTGAGGCATTCAGGCACATGCTGCCAGTGATCTCAGTTGATGGTACCTTCTTGACTGGCAAATACAAGGGGCAGATCCTGACGGCAATAGGCATTGACGGCAATAACCAAATATTGCCGCTTGCCATCACATTTGTGAAAAGTGAGAATTATGATAGCTGGCTGTGGTTTCTCAGACATGTCAGGGTTAGAGTTGTCGGCACTCATCCTGGTGTGTGCGTAATCCATGATCGCCACATTGGTATTTTAAAAGCTATAAGAAAACTGTAGGAAGATTCCGAGGAGCCCTTTTTTTGGCTGGACATGAGGAACAGGTGGTGCATTCGTCACTTAGGGGTAAACTTTTTCAAGCAATTCCCAAAACAATCTTTGATGAAGCTATTCAAGTGGCTGGCTAGGCAGAACCAGCGGAGGAAATTTGATGCTTTGTGGGCGTTGTTGGATGAGTACACCAGGAAGAACGTCGAAGAGAGGAGCAAGGGGCCGGCTATTCCTGGGGTGGCACAACTGTAATGCTTGCTAGTACTCGATAAGTCTAACTTAGTTGGTCCAAAAAGGAGGAGCTCACGAAACATCAAGTGCTTCTCATAGTGGATCGAGGTGGAACCATTAGAGAAGTGGTCGCTGTTGCATGACACGGATGGCGCAAGGTACGGTATAATGACAACTAACCTTGCCGAGGTGTACAATTGGGTTCTCAGGGGCCTCCATTCTCAGCCCCTTGTCACCATCATGGAAGGTGTTCTTCACAGCACAATTCGCTACTTCAGGGAGAGGCACGCGAGTGCCGCACTTCATGCGGCCAATCCCCGAGCCCTGTATTCATCAAAAATACGGCATACATGGAGACGTAGGCACAGAAGGGTCAATTGCACACAGTGCAGGTAATGGGCAACAAGGAGCATCGTTTCGACGTGATACTCCGTGATAAATCCGGCTTGGGATGGCTTGTTCCCTTGTTACCCACGAGGTATGCCTTGGAGATCATGCAAATGAACCTAGCTGCACGTGCAACAAGCTTAACCTGTTACACATGCCATGCTCTCATGTCCTCGCTGCATGCGAGACTGTGGGCATGGATCCTTCGAACTTCATGTCGAAGTACTTCTTTAAGGAGAGGGTACTGCAGGCTTGGTGTGGGAGCTCCGGGGGTTCAGGGTGGTCAGAAACTTCGCCACCTTGGACATTGCAGCGAGGACCTGGGTTCCAGATGTTAACATGCTGAAGGGTGGGAAGGGTTGGCCACAGAGCCAGCGTATTAGAAATGACATGGACGAATCACAAGCTGGAACATCTGGTGCACGTTGCGCGCGATGCGGTCAGGAGGGGCACACAGCTAGACGATGCAATGCATGTCCTGATCAGTAGTTGTTGGAGACTACAGCTAAATTTCATGTACCATTTGTAAAACTTCTATGTTACATCCCTTTTATGTAATGTAGTTGGTGTTGTGTTGGTAGCTTAGTATTACTCTGTTTACTTACTTACTAGTTGTATTTGCTGTTCGTTAAAATGCAATTTTTTATGGCTCGTGATAACAACCGCACGAAGATAACAACCAATCCATGACATGCTTAACAGCATTGCACATTATTTCGATCAACACTCCTACATACTACTGTACAACCATACACCTCATTGCCTATATGCCAAACGAGCCTCGTGGCACCCACATGGAGTATTGCTGAGGGGGACGCCTCGGACGGGGCTGGCCATCGTTGTAGTGGTACGCACATATGCAGCTAGGCTTTGCACAGGAACATGTCGGATTGTACGAGCTTCCTATGTTGACAACCATAAGACGCATTTTGCCATCTGTAGAAAAAGACCGTAAACAAAGAGTTTATGTAAGCAGTAACGAAAAATGTACTATTAGCAATTTGTACCCTGGAGTGTGGGCATCGGAAGAAATGTCGTCCGCCATCGAAATGGCCTTCGATGACCTGGATGACCGCGTACTCATTGTGTCTGCATTTTGGTCACACTGGTTGAGCACGCCTTCTGGGTATCAAGCGGCAGTTAGGACCTAAGTCCTCCCTCCTTTGCAAGGGAGGGTCTTCTTTGGCTGACCTCGCTCTGACTGCCCCTCGGCGTCCGCCATGGTATGTATCTGCATGACGGAGAAGGTACTTCTTCGTTCGATTTACAGGGTTCGATTCACCTTCATGTGACCGCACCCATGCTCTTTATATAGAATGAGAGAACTTACTGCAACAGAGTATTGCTGACAAAAGAGGCCAGCTTTGCGCAGTGACATGACAAAAGAGGTCAGCTTTGCGTAGTGACATGACAAAACGGGGCAGCATTGCTCAATGAGATGACAAAAAGAGGCCAGCTTTGCGCAGTGACATGACAAAAGAGGCCAGTTTTACGCAGTGACATGACAAAAGAGGCCAGCTTTGCGCATAAACATGACATAAGAGTGCAGCTTTGCGCAGTGACATGACAAAACGGGGCAGCTTTGCTCAGTGAGATGACCAAAGAGGTCAGCTTTGTGTAGTGACATGACAAAAGAGGCCAGCTTTGCTCAGTGAGATAACAAAAGAGTGTACTTTGCGCAGTGACATGACAAAACGGGGCAGCTTTGCTCAGTGAGATGACAAAAGAGTGCAGCTTTGCGCAGTGACATGACAAAATAGGGCAGCTTTGCTCAGTGAGAGGATGCAGCCTTTTTGCAGTGATATGGCGGCATGCCCAGCTTTACTCAGTACTACGACCACGCGGACCAGCTTTACACGTAGGAGTAGAGAGAAAACGGATCCTATAAATTAGTGTGCATTCCATTTCGCAGGGAACACTGCACTTCCAAACCCCACACTACACCGTGCTTCCTTCACCCCATCGGGATGGACAAAAGCCAGAAAAAGAGGCTGCGGAGGAGTTCATCACTGGGCGGGCAAGGAAGGGAAAGTGGCCTCGGTCCACACAGTAGGTCGTACGAGCAGTTGGGTGGGTTAGTCGCATATGATGCTATATGTTATGCATGTAATAAAAAAGTACGCGGCATGTTACTCCCAACTGTATTATGAAGTTTACTTCTATTTAGATAAGCTTATTATGTCGTCTTTTCGCATTCAATGATTCACATAGCAAGTCATTTAACAATATTAACATACCGGTTCTTAGTAACATCAAAATATCACTTACCATTATATGTACCGATCGTTCTATGATCAATCGTTCCTAAAAAAATTTCCAAAATTTTTTATGCACCTACAACATACAATGAACATAAACTTTTATTACAACTCCACCGGATTTTTTCCCAGTTTAAAACTACAAAATTGACAAAACTTAAAAAATTCACGGAGGATTGAGTGCAGTCACCCAATGGGGGGGGGACTGCACTGTAAGTCGCCCAATGGGGGTGCGACTGCATTGTAAGTCATCCAATGGTGAGGCGACTGGTTTCAGTCGCCCGTTGGTAGGGCGATACAGATTCTGTCAGCCCCTGGTTGGGCGATTAGCTCCAGTTGCCCCCCATTGGGCGTCTGGAGCCTATTTTTGTAAAAAAATTTCCCGCGGGTATATTTATGTAATTTCGAATAAAAATGGATTAATCGTACAAAAAATTCCAGTATTAGCGACTCCAAAATTGATTAATTTTATAACGTCATGTCAAGATTCCTTCAAGATCTTTTCAACGCCTTCATCAACCTGCTACAGTATAAGACAATACACTTCACTATTTGCTATTGTACTAAGAAAATTTTCTTCCTCCTTTGCTGCTTTTGTTTTTGTGTTCTCATTGTATTGGTAGGTTAGATAATTAGAACATAATATATTAAATAAAAGCTTTCGCTGTAGATTATAATTATCCATCTTCCTCTAATTATCATCACGATCTTACAAATATCAATAAATTCACATACAAACCTTATATTTTGAAACAAGATGGCAAAAACTATATGCCTTACATTTAAAAATGGAAGGAGTATATGTTTAATGTTGTAGGATCGAATGGCAACAGAGGTGGGGGTGAATGGTGCCAATTCAAAATTTTCTGTAAGTATTCAAGGTTCTATTCTAACATAATTACAGAGTTGCAGAAAATAGATTTTTCATCTAAAAACTCAAGGCAAATAACTTAAGAACACAAAACATTGAAGCTAATACTTCCCGGTGGTCTAACTAGCTTACAAATGGTGGTCTAACCGGTCAAACGGTCTGACCCCTTCTCCAATGGCGATCTGACCGCTTGCTACGGTAAAATCAAGGCAATGAATAATATTTTCAGCCTGATTTCAAAAACCAAAATGAAGAGAACTTTTGATCCGTATATTTTGCAGGGATCATCTCTAGGTTATCAAGAATCTATCCAATAAATGATGATGAAAATAATGGCCAAAGTTAAGACCTTTTTCAGTTTGAAGGAAATGTGCACCGAAACCGAGACAAAACTAAAATCGGTGAAAACAATTTGCTCTTGGGTGGACGATGACAAAGATGGGTCTAGATGCATTCTCACATGTCATAGCAAGTTAGAACACTAATGAACACAGCCCACAAACCCTTGAAACAAGAAATCACTTGGTGATGTCAAAATCGAACAAAACGGGGTTTCTTGATGAAGTTGTTAACAAAGTATCTAGATGATTGGAGATTGATGTCAACAGGTTATCTCCATCTTATTCATATTCTTGGCATAGTAAGGTCAAGAATAGAGAAGAGAAGATATCAAAATCAACCAAACACAAGAGCAAATCAATCAAGATATGAAAGATCCATGTAGGTGCACAAATATTGATGTTTTGCTTACTTGAGAGGGTAGATTTTACAGCCACTTCACTTCAGAGGACAAAGAGCACACAAGTCACTCAACTCTCAAACCCTAACCCTAGACATGAGAGTACAAGAGAGATGGATTGGGTGGTTAACACAAGTCTCCATCCCAATCTCTTTATATAGGTGGGCTAACTAGCCACACCAAGCCCTAACGGATATTATCCAACTTAGCACGATGGGGGAACCCATTAACCACACACACATGGGTTTTACCCACACATATTCACTTATGCACTCTTTTCAAACCGCATAAGTCTAAATCCACCAAGTTCTTTACCCTTGATCCATCTTGATCAAGCCAGCTTCTCCTTGACCTAAATCGCTCTCAAAGCATCACTCATGCGCTGCGGTTTTGATCCAACACAAATTCTAGTATTTTGGCCAAACTATCAAAATACCCTTTCTTGACTGGGTCACCTCCTTCCAATGCAAGCAATCGCCATACTTGCCATGTGTAGGTTCACCATTGGCTTGCCACACATGGTAAGTCTCTCCCGCTCCAGTTTCACCATACCGCGCCTTACTTGGACCGACCAAGCCATATGGTGCAACTCCGTCGTTTGAACTCGCATTCAACATTTCTCACCTTTCTTGTGTCATGCATGAGCTCACCATCTCACTCGGCATCATTGATCGTTATGTGCCTCAGCTCCTCCCTGAGCGTAGCCCCGATTCTCGCCGTCGACCATGGTGACTCCAACCGTCCCTACATATCTAAAGACAAAGAAATCGTTTTCGGTCATAAGTTCTTCATAACTTGACCCACGTTGGTAAAACATGCATCATGCATCCTCATTGCAATGACTTAGGTCAAACCAACTCGATCCATGACTCAATTTCCAAAACCTAGTTTTTCTGGAACTTCCAGAATACAGTCCAAATCAAATGCAATCTTTGCAAAACCAAATAACCACTCCCAAAACATTGTAATGATCCATCACAACATTAAATAGAACCTACTTACGTAGCCCTTCAAGTGTTTACTTAGACCGTACTCTTCGATGTTCCATTCCACTAAAATCATCACAACACACTCTTCAAGACTTGAACCATCTCTGGTTTGGAGAGTTTTGAGGGAGAAGAAATGGCAATGGAGAAGAGTGAAAGAGAAAGTTGTGCTGCCTCCTGGTGCTCCTTTCCTAGTACCCAGAATATTTGGTAGGGAGTGTATATGCATCACTCGGATGTTTTCTTTCTAATTATCATCGAAATTTGTGACATTTGAATTAGAGATCAAGGGGCCCCTTGTTTTTAAAGGGGAGAGATTTTTTTCAAGGGGGAAGGGGTAGAATACAAGGGGATGGGGAGAATTCATGGCCATTGGATCTCTAATCCAATGGTCCTAAATCTAGATGATAGTTAGGAAGAAAATATCCAGATGACGTTTAACAAAACCATTATTCTTGTTTTTGTCTTTCTTCAGCTTTTCGAGCTCCCCCTTCAGCCTTTTGTTCTCCGCCTCCAGCTCTTTGTTCGCTACGCGTTTTTCAGCTGTGTACTCCTTCAATTCTTTCACCTCGCCCGAGTGTAGAATAAACACTAACACCAGGCGACGTCTACGTCGTAGAGTTCGGCGTCGTCTTGATAAACTCCTTCATTTTCTTGAAAAGCATCCTCTATTTATGATTTTAGCAAGTATGAGTACAACCAACCGTACTCAACAAGTCACACGGGAGATGCTATTTAACTATATGCAAGTAATTGCCATGGAGTGGGGTAAAGCAGTTTATTATTTTATGTGGATGCAATTTTGTTTATAAACACTTTTGCATTTAAACACGAAACACCAAATCATAAACTTCTTAAGGTATTTGGGGGGGGGGGGTTCCAAACTTTATTGACACACTTTCATATTTCCAAAACCATTCCAAATCTACTTATACTTCGCTATTGGAATCACCCATTAAACACAGCATCATATACCGGAAGTACGGTGTATTCGAATACCATTTAGTGTACGGATAAAGAAAAGACTATGTAGTGTACGGATAAAGAAAAGACTTTGTATGCCTCTCATCAATTGTAAGGTCAAGCCGCTGCATGGTGAATGAACTATCAAATCATGCGTGGAAACTAAGAAATATCATGGGAAGAATTTGAAGAGTCATTCCGCCAAGCCCATATTCCCACTGGAGTTGTGGAAACGAAGTAACGAGAATTCCTCGCACTCAAATAAAAAGGACGAACAATAATGGAATATCTTCACCAATTTAACCAACTTGCTCAATATGCCCCAGATGATGTCAAAAATGAAGCAAAAAAGATGGAGTGATTTAAACAAGGATTGAAAAAATCCTTAAAATATCACATCTCAGCGATGGAATTTAAAGATTTATCTAGCATGGTGAATAAGTTAATTATATCCGAAGAAGCAAGGAATGAATTAAGAGATGCCTGAAAAAGAAAGATAGAGCAAGAAGCATTAGCATCAAAAGCACCCAAAAGAAGAATGGTACTATCATCACAGACCAGGAACCGACAAAATCAGCAAGTGATACTCACACCAAGACCTCAGCCCATTACTACTCCAAGCTCGCAGTATAATGTTCCTCAACTTACAGCAGTACAGTGTCATATTTGTGGAGGAAACCATTATTACCGAAATTGCCCAAACAAGGGAAACGCATGTTTCCATTGCGGACAAGCCGGTCATCTCAAATATCAGTGCCCTAATAGAGGACTGCCTTCTGAAGTGGCAAAAGCTTAGGTTAAGGCTCAAGCTCAATCAACTAATACTAAGCAAACTGCACCTGCACCTCCACCAACTAGAACATCAACAGGCATGCTAGTAGAAAAAGGAAAACCGAAGATACTTCAAGGAAAAATAAATCATATCTCGAATACAGGAGAAGCAGGAGCCACCAATGTCGTTATGGGTACGTTCACTTCAAGCCCCACCAGTTTTAATTAATCCTGGGATTATGCATTTGTTTCTTTGGCCTTTATTGGGAAAAGAGATGCCATACACTATTCTACAACAAGCCCTAAGTCTTTCAAAACCTGAAAATGGTAAAAAGATCGCTTTGAGTATATCAACCTTAGGCATGACAAGGAAGCAATTAAGAAATATGATTGATAAGACTTCACAAAATCCAATGGCAGAATAACACAGTGGATAAAATAGCCTGGGACAAACTAGTTGGGTTTGCAGTGAAATTTTTCCAACCCGTTCCCCGAATCTCGAGGACAAGGTTCATTTTTAAGGGGGTAGGTTGAAACAAACCGAAACTTTAACAAAATTTTGAATTTTCTTTTGAATTCGATACCCTTTGATTCCTTGTCCAATTTAACTCAAATCCTAGCTCATTTGCGCCCTAATTCCCTACCAAATCACCCTGCCAACCCTAATTCATGTCGGCACTGTTTACGGTCAAAAGTTTCCGCCGCCGCCTGATTTTTTGTCACCGCCGAGCTCTCTCTCGCTCTCTCGTGCCTTCACGCGTTCTCCTTCCTCTACCATGCAACTGCTAGTACCCGACGGTCGTACAACCCTACCCTGACACGCCCTAGGCCCCCCTTGCCGCCCATCGAGCTGCTTGCCGTGCGCCGCCACCGCCCCTGCCCTTCTCGCTATTTCCCCTCATGGCCGACCTGACTCGCCCTCGCAACTTTTGACTACCGCCTTTCCATGCCCAAGACAGCCACGTTCCCACCAAAGACCTCAAGCCTTCCCAGCCTCTAAAGAAACCGCCATGAGGAGCTCTCTGGGTTCCAATGCGGTTCTCTAATGAGGTCCAAGGCCTTAAATAGCGAGAAGGGCAGGGGCGGTGGCGGCACACGACAAGCAGCTCGACGTGCAGCAAGGGGGGGCTAGGGCGTGTCAGGGTAGGGTTGTACGACCGTCGGGTACTAGCAGTTGCGTGGCAGAGGAGGGAGAACGCGCGAAGGTGTGAGAGAGCGAGAGAGAGCTCGGCGACGACAAAAAACGGGCGGCGGCGAAAACTTTTGACCGTGAACAATGCCGACATGAATTAGGGCTAGTAGGGAATTAGGGCACAAATGAGCCGGGATTTGAGCTAAATTGGACAAGGAATCAAAGGGAATCGAATTCAAAAGAAAATTCAAAATTTTGTTAAAGTTTTGGTTTGTTTCATTAATGGTTCATACCCGACTCTTGTTTTTAAAGTCATAACACAAATATTTTACTAGACTAATTTGTTAAAGATTTTTATTTAACTACACGTCTATGCTCGTAGTAATACCAAAATGGCCCTAATTAAGATAACCCCGTAAGAGCGATGCGATCGTGTTAGACCATATAGCTAAATTTAGAATATTTATGAAGATAAATAATTGACAATGTGATTTGTTGATGTTATTTGAGACATGTGATGTGTGTAACTCATATCGGTTAAGTTGAAAGAACTTGTATTGAGAAAGATATTACTTTGGTCTTTGCATGTACAGAACAACTCAGAGGTGATCGTGGTCTATGACGAGGACCGAAAGATGACTTGATGCAAAGTCATGGTCCAGAGAGTCAAGAATGTTGGAGGAGATGGTCGTGCTCGAGTTAGGGCATGTGGAGATCAAAAATAGATAATACAACATATGACAAAATGCTAAAAAAACCTGCGTTACGTAAGGGTTTCAGGTCCCTTATTGATTGATTTGTTTATGAACTCGTGGGCTTAGGAATAAGATCATGGTTTAGGCTCTAAACTATAAATAGAGATAAAGTTAGGGGCTAATTTTAGGGGTGTAAACGAGCCCAGCTCAAGTGAGCTTGGCCTTTGAGGATCGAGCTCGGTAGAAACTCGAGCCAAGCTTGAGTTGGGATCCGAGCCTAGACCTGGCCTCGAGTAGACTCGAGCCTGGCTCATTAAAGCTCGATAACAATTAAATTAATTTATTATACACTAATTTTCAACAATAAGAAAAGTTCCAGTTCAAGATCGGCTTGAGTAAACTCGATAACAGTTAAAATAATTCAAACATACACTAATTTTCAACAATAAGAAAAGCTCGAGTTTGGTTCGGGTAAACTCAGTAAGAGTTAATACGTATCACTATTTAAGCTTAAATCGAGTTAGGCTCAGTGAAGCTTGCGAGCTTAAGATCAAGCTTGAATTCGGCTCATTTAAAGTTTAAGCCGAGCTCGAATCGAGTCGAGAATAAGCTGATCTTAAGTAACTCCTGAGCCTTGAGTTTTTTTTACCGGCTTAGCTAACCTCAAGGACTTAACACGTATAATTTTCATGCTAGATTTTAAGATGTGCTAAGAAAACATTTTATACCTGCAAATATGATAATTCAGTAATAAAATTCGATCTGAAATTGGACACAATTGGCACTGTACAGCAGAAGAATTCCAGATATAGCCCCTATAGATCAAGAATTCTATTTCTAGCCCCTCGCCGACCGCACAATTAACCGGAGTGAGACGCGTGGCTTGATCGTGCGGTCAGGGACCGCACGACTACTGTTCATCCGAGTCGTGCGGTCGCCGACCGCACGACGGCGTGAACAGTTAAAGCGGTGCGGTAGCCGACCGTATGACTCCCTCCGGCACTGTTCACGTCACATCAAACCGCCAAAAGCGTTGCACGAGATTCCCTCCGTCCGTGGCTTTGGCGGCTTTTTAGCTTCTTGCCATGCGCCTCTGCTGCTCTTTTAATTTTGTATTGCATGGCATGCACACGCGCCAACGTTTCGCGCATGGTCTGACCGTCCCCCACCAAATGAGTGAGCTGAGTGCGGCATAAAATGGTTCAGGCAGCTGCATTTGAGGGTTTGCACGGCAGAGCTTCTTAGCCAGAGCAACAAAACAGCAGAGCAAGAGAGGGACGGAAGTGAAGGAAGAAAGGAGCATGAGCACAAGATTTTGAGTCATTTTTGTTTGGAATCAGATGTTTTGGCAAGTGTGAAAGTTGTAGATCACATCATGAGCTTCAAGAAAAGGTAAATATCACCTACATGCGTCTATAATCTTATCGTACTAATTAGTCTGTAATTAGCGTAAACGTTCTTTATGGAGTTGCCGCATGTCATTTTTTGATAAAATGTTTGTAGTTGTAGTGTATTATATTTTATATTTTATGTGAAGAAATTTTGTAGTGCTGTTGTAAACTGTAATGTAAAATGTTTGTAGTTGTTTGTAGTTTTAGTGTATTGTATTTTTTGATAAAATGTTTGTAGTTGTAGTGTATTGTATTTTATATTTTATGTGAAGAATTTTTGTACTGCTATTGTGAACAATAATATTTTGTTTTGTGAAAATTTATGTTCAGTTTTATTCATTAAATACATGTACTAATTACAGGATAGAAGCCTTTGAAGTGGCATATTTTTCCTCAATTTACTCAGTGCCGTGGAGCCTGGAGTTGTGAATTGGAGTCTTGTAACCGAAGGAGGAAAAGGTTGATGTCTCATGTCTCTGATGCTCCTACAAATTTCCCTAGTCCCCCATTATACTTGTTGCATTCTATCCTTATATGTATCAACTTTTTGTATTAATGTTTACTATTCTTGTAGCCAAAATCATTGAATTGAGTAACAGTATGGCGTACATATTAGGTCTTGCTGTGCATGTTTGTGAGAGCTTGCTTCCATAAATGAAAGATTAGGAAAAAATGTAGTTATTTCATTTACATAAGAATTCATAAGTTCAAAATAATGAAAAATGAGTAGTTGGATTGGTGAATTAAGTAGAACAATAATAATACTAATTAGGAGTGAAATTTGGAGAAATTGTAATTTATTTATCACAGAAATTAGCAAGTAAGATCCGTAAATTAGAGAATTGGGAAAAATAAGTACATTGCAGTCCTAATTTGATTTATATAGGAATTTGTTAGGGCACTCCATAAATAAATTAAAAATTAGATTTACAAATAAAAAAGTACCATTCATATTTGTATGGGATAGGTAGAACAATGAAATTGAGATGAAAATATTACGCTTGTATCTGCTAGGCGGTACCTGCTGTATGATGGTACACTTGTTGCACGTTATATATACTAAGAGGGTTCAGTATGGATTTATGTTAGGTACGCCATGGGTGACATCCAAGACTTGTTCGTGTTCTACGGAAGTGGTCTCGTACGCGACGAACCGTACAGGGCAGACCTGTCTAATTGTGATTGGACCATGATCTAGGCACCCAATCTGAACACCATGAGCATGTCTGAGCTACGGATATGCGTGCGTTCCACATTCGATCGGGACACCGCAAGGAACAAATTACGGATCGAGGCAGTGTATGCCGCAGTGGTAGGTGCTGCAGTGGAGATAGCGTGGCAACTTATAAAGGTGACGAGTGACGCTTCATGGGCCAACTAATCTAAACCCAATCTAATTTTAAAAGAGTATACCCAGGGTGCTGGAGTGATACAGAACCAAACAAATTTTTCAAAAGCAAACTTTCCCGTGACTGCGAAATAGGACGCCCGAGGGCAAGAAGGCAGTGCACAGGGTCCAAATAAAATCCTGCATCAGTACAACATCTATTCGGGGAAACACACATAAAAGAGTACAGGGTTCATCTGCATAGTCCGTTTAGAACGAGACTACCATTATCTTCATGAACATCTTCAATGTTCCTAACCTTAAATTTTTGGAGTAAGGGTACGAGAAGAGGATCAAAGTTTTCCTTTTGAATCGATGGACAGAAGGGGGAAGTATTTGGGGGTAAATTGATATCAGCACCCATTCCTGTGTTATTGTTTTGAATTCGGGGTAAGAGAGCTTTAGAAGTAAAATGGCTAAGGCAGCATATAGATGAGAGGGAATCAGCTAAGAAAGATAAGAATGAGCAGTATAACTTATATTTTTGGAAATAGTATTTTGAAGAAATAATTCTAGTCATGAAACCAACGGACAGGCTAACTAGGTCACGATCTGCAGTCGATATGCTCTGATACCATCCCTGTCAGGCACCCAGATTTTACAATCTGAATTCCTCTGTGATTCCACCGCACTATTCCCTGGATCAGTAGATAGTGCTCATAGTTTACAGTTCTGAATATCTAAGTACATATCATGCGGAAGCGTAAATATAATAATAGACTTACTCATGGGCTGATTAGGCCGAAATCATTAAATTGCAGCAGCGGAAGGACGAAGCACACAAGTGGGACCTTCAGGACATGCCCACAGGCAGCCAACTGGAGGTTCGCGACCTAGCCCTTGACGACTTCATCTTCTCTTCCATCATAACCAAAGGTATTGCTGAAGCGCAGTGGTCTGATTCCTGCTTCTGGAATTGTTATGAGAGCGAGTGTGAGCACACTAACCACCGTGCTCCGCGAGCCAATACACAGAATGCAAATAAATAGTATGCATGGCTTATCAAAGGAGAGGCTCGGGTTATTTTATTTGCCAAAATCACTTTTGGTAGCATTATTATTATTTAATCATAGGGTTATGGTTGCTACCTAAACTCCACACAACGATTACCATAATTGACTTAATCCACCGAAAATACACTTGCTTTATTAGCTGCTGTCTAAGACTCCAGACAGCGAGTGACATCATTTAATTAGTCCACCGATCTTACTCTTTCTATATTGTTCGCTATCTAAGACTCCAAACAGTGAATATCATCAGTTATACAATCCACCAATCAATTGCGGCCTAAATCCCCAACAATTAGCGACATCATTTATCTCATATTATTTATTTTATCCACCAATATCTTTTGCATTCTAAATTCCTAACAATCCAATCCTTTTGTTTTTGATCCACAACCATAATTTAATCTTCCAATAATCGACCTTATTTTGCATTAACTATCTCTAACTAATTCCCTAGTATACCTCCATCAAGAATATCATTGATCAAGTCTACGCATCGCTAGTATACATCCACCAAGAATATCATTGATCATGTCTACAATTCACTAATATACCTCCACCAAGATTATCCTTCAACAAATTTATACTCCAAGAATTGTTATCATACCCCCAAATTTCCAAATATTCAATTGACTCATCTAGTAGTCGATTCTACTAATCCCAATATTGTCAACATCTTTCTAGAATTAATGTTAGTTATCAGTATCGTAATCCAACAATTACCTTTGCACTCCTTAATTCTCCAAAAATCATTTAAATCATCTAGCTAGTATATGTATTCATTTAGTCTCCACCAATTTATTTCTCCCAGAATCCACTCTATCGTTTCCTATTTATGATCGACATAAATCCACCAATACCTTTATGGGTATACTACAGACATCCATCTCCTTTACTCACGACCCTGTTTATTCCTTCCATATTTTATTTTGTAAGATTAGAAGTGTCATTATTTGAAATACAATACATAGGAATTTCCTGAGACATAGCAATTTTACACAAAACATAATGTGTAAAGGGATGCAATAATAATAGTGATTCAGATTCCATCCACCATTACATGGCATCCGCACCATATGCTAACATTTCAGCGTTATAACCGCTTACATTACCACTGGGACGACACCCAGGACAACTCAAATCAGAGCTTTCCACTGCCCTTCACTTTTTCAAACCCATCCATAAAGCATTTTGAAATAGAACTATATCTAGTTAAGTTCCCATGTCTGCCCGTGACCGTGGGCACGGCTATTCGAATAGTTTTGACTCTACAGCGTTTGTACACTTTCACCACAAGAGACAATCAACTCGTTGCCCCACACGATTCCTTAGTCGTGTGGTTGAGCAGACCATCACAGTGACTTTTCAAAGTATCTAGTCCCCTTTGTCTTCTCACCTTATGGGAAACTACTCACTTGCAGTGGGTCTCATCTATGCACGGGATGTTCCTCACGGTTACTAGCGTTATTCGGGCTCCACTCCCCTCAGCACTAGTACGACTGGGAAACTTCACCCTCCACTCGGTGTCCCTTTAGGCCTTCTCTTGCCCTTGTGTATCCACTTCTATCCACTACCAGTGAGATGGGTCCGGGGGTGTCGATAAATTTACTTAGCCAAGTTGTACTTTACGGACTTGTGGTTGTACTGTTTTACACAGGAGGTCATGACAAGATTCGGTCCTTAGGATTACCTGAGCGGTTCTACCACACTCCATAATTTGTGCTTCCACTGCACCACATACCAGCCCCCAAACATTCCGCTCAGACATTTAAACAAATTGGGATTTTTGGGAGCATAAAATAATCATGTCAAAATATACCAGTCATTCCCACCATGACTGTCCAAACAAGTTTCTCATGATTAAAAATTATAATGATGCTTGGGGCATTTTAGCACCCTTGAATATCTAAACAGTACTAAGCATGGCGTATAATTGCGGACTTACTTTTGAAAAGTTACCATTATAATTTTGCTAAGGCGACAAGGTTCACATATTCAAGTATTCCAAAGGAGGTGTGATATTATTCAAGGCAATCAATGGGCATATAACTCGAATCTTAAATTAAACATGTATTTGCATATAAAATAACAGCATGCAATTTGATAATTTAAACCAAAGTAATTTGTAGAAAATGTAGGTTCAACATGATCAAAGTATTGACTCGCCTGGCGCGGTTTACCGTGGTCTTGAGCTCTCACAAAGTTGTCTCATGTGATAATCTTTAATTCCTGGTTTTCATTGATCTTGGCCTTGCTTGATCCATAGAATCTTCAGGACTCCAATTTCTAATTACGGGATAAATGAATGAATCCAAATAAAAGCAAATAACTTAAAAGATCCAAATAATTCCGAATAAACTCAATTTAGTTTTGTTATGAGTTAATGGGCGATTTGAAGCAAGGTCGGTGATAGAATATGATGACTCAATCTTTTTACTAACAACCCCTTTTATTATTTCGGTATTTATCAATGAAGTTCCATGAGTCGAGCTAGGCCTGTGAATCGGGGTTTGAAATTAGCAGAGCATTACTTTGTCGGGCTCTAATATTCAGGGCATGTGCCATATACGCAATGTATGCAAGTTTCTGTTTATCGAATTAATCTTAAAATCCGGATTTATAGCATTCTGTGGTACAATATTTTATGTATCTTCAGTTATCCCTAGGATAAGTTTAATTTCAATTAAGGTCTTTTTATACGGTTCTAGCTCGCTATATACCTTTATGCTCGATGTTATTATTTGTTTAAATCTAACAATAGGATTTAATTAATAGCTCCATTGTTATTATTCTTATTTTTATTTTTTTATAACTTTAAATCTATTTACTTGTGCCGAGCTTGCTATTCGGGTTTATATTTTCAATATTCATTATTTAGCAAAATCTACTACCAAGATTTTATGGTGGCTTAGTAAATGTTAGGGCATGTATTTTAAATTCTCATTAGGGGTAAACTTTATTAGGTTCGAAACATGCAACCAGAGTCATTATTGCTTTCAATTAATGTTTAGCCCTTTTAAATGATTGCTCACACTATATTAATTAATCCTATATGAAATAATCCAAATCTAAATCTTCAAATAATCTCATTTATATGCTAATTAGATTTTATTAGCTTTCCTAGAGTACCTCCTATTTTTTCCTAAATTTAGGACTGGATTTAAAATATATGCTTTAGGCTTACTAATCATATAGACACGATATTAACTAATCCATGATTAAACATTTATTAGTTCATGTGTATCCTAATAAATTTTGTACCTTCCATGGAGATATTAAAATTTTATCCACCTTGGGATTTAAGCTAAACCATATGTTATTCGTGCCTTTAATTAGTAATTAAACCTCAATTGATTATTTAAGCTATATTAGTTGTTCATTTAGCAATAATCAAATCTTAAATGTTAAGTAAACTTATTTTACATCCTAGTTAAATTTACTGCATGCTCTAGATTATTCCCCAAATTTTCCCATAGTTCTTACTAATTAAATTGAGCTACAGAAAATGAAATGAAAAAAATAAAAAGAAAATGGGAAAAAGGTGCAGCTCTCAGGGTCGAACTGGGGACCTGGATTATTCCCCAAGTGAGCGCTCGGTGTTTCGCGTTATGCTGAGAGAATTGTTAATAGAAGTGAGCGAATGATTGGGGTTAACACAGAAGAGCCGGCCAGCTAGAAACAGGGGAGGGCGGTGTGGGTTAGGCGGCGGCGTCGCCGGCGAGGTGCGGCCGAGGAGGCACCGGCTACCACTAAAATGGGATGCACGGGGGATGGGGAAGCTAGGGTAGCGGCGAATTGGCCGGAGTGTCAGCGAGGCGGTCGGGCGGCAACGCGAAGCGGCCGGCGACGAGGGTGGAGAGGGGCGGCGGCGCCGGCGTGGAGGAGGGGACAATTTGGTGCGCGCACGAGTACGGGGAAGGTATTGGGAGGCTTACCGTGCTGCCTAATGGACCGAAGATGGCCCGAGGCCGGCTGGCGACGTGAGACGGGTTTGGGCGGCGGTGGCGCTCGGCGCCGGCGAAGATGAGCTAAGGAGGAGCTCGGTCGAAGGTGGGGGTGACTTCGTGGTGGCTATGCGGTGCTCCATGCGTGAGTAATCGACTCGGGGTGCGGCGATTCACCGTGGAGCTTCGACGGCAGAATTGGGGAAGGCGTAGTTCGCCGGTGAGCCACGGTGCACGGAGATGCAATTGCTCACGGTGGGAGGCAGAGAGGAGGGTGGAGAAGTGGGGGAAGGACCGCATGGACCTTATAGGCGGCGGGAAGGGGGCCGGCATCGAGTGGGGTGGGCGTGTGGTTGCATCGGCGTCAGGCGGAGGTAACAGAGCAGCTGCTGCGCAGGATTCCTGGTGGATTCGAGTTTGACTACTCAGTGTAGGGAGGTAGCCTTTCGCGCGTGCACTGAGTGAAGTGATGGAGCGGGGTAGGGGTAGCGATGGCAGAGCTCTTAGCGGAGTAGGGGCGTCGGCGCCAACTACGTGGTCACGGGGGCAAACGGTGACCGAAGGTCCGAAGGGGGATGCGGACGCGGAGGCGGGCCGGGGCAGTGCTGGCGCAGAGGCGGCCCGAGACGGGTGGGTTGCGGCCGAGGAGAACAGCGGGGCGAGCTACGGCCCGGGGAGGAAAGCGAGCATGAGCAGGGGAAGAAGAAAGGAGCACAGTGCGAGGTGGGGGAAATTAGCTGGGCCGGCTGGCAGCGAGTGGGAAGAGAAAAGTGAGTTTGGGCCGGCTGGTGGGGAGGAAAGGAAATAGTAATCGGGCCAGGCCATTTGGCCGACCTGCCCCTTATATATATAATTTTTCTTTTTATTTCATTGCTATTTATTTTATTTTTACATACATGTACAAGTGTATATATATATATATATATTTCTTTATGTCTATTTTTGGTATACATATATATATATATTCATTTTTTATGCTTTCGTTTACCATGCTAGTCCTTTTTGTATATATATATATATACATATATATATATATATATTTGCATATGTTTTTGTTTATGTACTTTTGGTTGCCCTTTTATAATACTATTTTCAATATAAAAATTTTTATACTTTAATTTAAATCTCTCCTCCTTATATTGGATTGTATTCTCGGTTTTTAATTCAAAATTACAGATTTCCTTTACTTCCATATTTTCTTTTATGGAATTATTAAGAATAGTTTTATTTTTCAAAGATTTCTTAATTTTCTTTAAATCCTCCCCCAAAATTCAGAAACTCGCCATAAATCCAAATTTCAACAGAACATATTGCAAAATAATTTAAGAATTTTATATTTTCAATTTCGAATTTTTCAGGATGTTACAGCAAATGATGCAGAGTGGGACATGGCCCCCGTTCCAATGGAATGACATGAAGTATCGGTGGTGCATGAGGCATCTTGCGGTGAATTTCCACAGAAGGTTCCATAGCAGGGACCTAATGAAGATGTTCAAAAAGCTTTGTATGCAGAACCAGATGAGGAAGTTCGAGGCCTTGTGGAGGCAGCTTGATCAGAAGACCAGCAAGCATGTACGGCGTCTGGAGCAGGCTGAAGCTGGGGCCGTGGAGGGAGGCTCCACGAGAGTTGGGGAGTTCACACAATGGGTTCAGTCCAATGCACCTGACTTGGATATGTGGTCTTTACTACATGATACCGGCGGAGCAAGTTATGGAATCATGACAACAAACATGTCCGAGGTGTACAATGTGTTCTAAAGGGCGTGAGATCCCTTCCTATCATGGCAATCGTGAAAGAGAGTTGGAACCGGTCTGTTGGATACTTTGTCAATAGAGTCATGATGGCGAAGAAGCATCTGGATGAAGGCAAAGATTTCTCTGAGGTAGCGTAGGCCTATATGGATAAGAAGATGGAGAAGGCTCGTTCGCATATTGCTCATACCATGGATGGCTTACAGAGGAAGTTCGAGGTTCACCTCAGACAGAAGTACATGATGGGTCAGACTAGAGGGGATCGTAAGCAGGTATGCACGATTGATGAGAGAGCATCTTGCACCTGCAACAAGCCGCAACTTCTACACAAGCCATGCTCCTATGTGTACGCGGCATGCGCGTTATGGCACTAGGCGCCCACGTATTACATCTCAAAGTACTATGACATAAAACACCTGTTTGAAACCTGGAGTACGGAGTTCCATTCCTACGGGGTGGACATGCACTACAAGGACCTACAGCCAGGGCAGGTAAAGTGGGTGCCGAACGATGCACTGAAGCACGTCCGCCGTGGGTGACGACATAGCCGTCGCATCCGTAATGACATGGATGATAGCTAGCATGGGGATCGGGTTCGGCGCCCGAAGTGCAAGACGGTTGACCATTCCTTTAGGCAGTGCCCAAACAGGCCGACATCAAGTAACACTCCATAGTACGAAGCACATAGTTCTTCATTATTGACTGCTGGTTCCGTGTTTTTTAACTACTGAGGGCCTTTGTTGTGCTCATCTTGTGTATGCGTGCACATGATATTGCCACCTTTAACCTATGCTGAATGTATCTTATGGAGATATTTGTGTGTACAATTTGTTTGAGTCATTTCTTGGAAATTATGTTGTGGCTTATTCGATATTTCGTTGTCATTTGTTGTCATTCGCTGCAAATTAGGTTTGTTGAAAATTATGTTGTCATCTGTTGCACACTTTATTGTCATTCGCTGCAAATTACGTTTGTTGCATATTGTGTTGTCATTTGTTGCACACTTTATTATCATTAGCTGCAAATTATGTCTGTTGCATATTCTCTTGTCACTGCGTACTGACTTGTTTTCATTCATCGGCAGGAGATGGCGTACGAGTTGCTAGAGCCCCTTTGGGATAACCAGCACCGATGCGCAGCGTGGTCATCTGGTGTCGGCCCTCTGAGTTTGATCCTTAAGAGCCCCCGAGAGCACTGGCCTCTAGACCATCGGTACATCCCACTGCTGCGACACACCGACACACCGGCCTTTTGCCCATTGCTCGCATGCTGGATGTGTCGTATGCGTTGCAGTTCGTTGTGGCATTGCTGTCCGCACTCGTGGATCGTTGGAGACCAGAAACGCACACCTTCCACTTCCGGTGGGGCGACCAGAAACGTCGCCCACCATCGAACTGGCCTTCCAGGACCTGCACGACCGCGTCCTCATTGTGTTTGCATTTTGGCCATGCTGGTTGAGCATGCCGACTTGGTATCAAGCGGTAGTATGGACCGAAGATCTCCCTCCTTTCCAAGAGAAGGTCTTCCTTCGGTGACCCGTATGCAACTGGCCCCTCGGCTTCCGACATGGTATGTTTCACCACGAAAGAGAATGTACTTCTTTGTTCGATTTACAGGGTTCTCTGCCTACAATGTCATCGGACCCCAACCATGCTATTTATATCAAACGAGAGAACTTACTCTAGTTACCACATGATGAAAGAGGGCAGCTTTGCGCAGAGACATGACAAAAGCGGGCAGCTTTGCGCAGAGAAATGACAAAAGAGGGCAACTTTGTGTTGTGACATAACAAAAGAGGGCAACTTTGCCCAGAGACATGACAAAAGAGGCCAGCTTTGCGCAGAGAAATGACAAAAGCGGGCAGCTTTGCGTAGTGACATGACAAAAGAGGGCAGCTTTGCCCAGAGACATAACAAAAGAGGCCAGCTTTGCGCAGAGAAATGACAAAAGCGGGCAGCTTTGCGCAGTGACATAACAAAAGAGACCAGCTTTGCGCAGTGACATGACAAAAAGATGCCAGCTTTGCGCAGTGACATGACAAAATAGGCCAGCTTTGCGCAGAGACATGACAAAAGTGGGCAGCTTTGTGCAGAGAAATGACAAAAGAGGGCAACTTTGTGTAGTGACATAACAAAAGAGGGCAACTTTGCCCAGAGACATGACAAAAGAGGCCAGCTTTGCGCAGAGAAATGACAAAAGCGGGCAGCTTTGCGTAGTGACATGACAAAAGAGGGCGGCTTTGCCCAGAGACATGACAAAAGAGGCCAGCTTTGCGCAGAGAAATGACAAAAGCGGGCAGCTTTACGCAGTGACATGACAAAAGAGACCAGCTTTGCGCAGTGACATGACAAAAAGATGCCAGCTTTGCGCAGTGACATGACAAAATAGGCCAGCTTTGCACAGAGACATGACAAAAGCTGTCGGCTTTGCGCAGTGACATGACAAAAGAGGGCAGCTTTTGCACAGTGACATGATAAAAGAGGGCAGCTTTGCGCAGTAACATGACAAAAGAGGATATCTTTGTGCAGAGACATGACAAAAGAGGGTAGCTTTGCCAGGTGACATGACAAAAGAGGGCAGCTTTGCGCAGCGACCAAAAATAAATCACATGCCTACCCTTTGGCTTATAAAATGAGGTGGAATGCATCTGCGAGAGAATACTACACAATCTGATGGACCATGTGGAGGTGACCCCGAGTGTGTGATGAGTAATTGACATCGGTTTTAGGAAAGTCGAGTATGGTTTGTGAGGTTTGTGCCTTATCATTGCGTGGTGCAATCGGTTTGGTCGGACTTGGTCAAACTTGGTCGTATGGGCTTAGGGTGCTTAGTCTCTTGTTACGACAGGTTTGGGCTTTTAGTTGCTTAAGATTACTCTTAATGCTTCTGTTGATTACATGTTATCGAGCGGTGCTATGTGATGTGTTTCTTGTCTGTGATGGCTACAGGAATCGAGGTGGAGTCGTGGCGAGACACGGAGGACCGGACTAGGCGCAGGTAGTGCCGAGGTTAGAACGGTCGAGGTGTGCCAAAGACGGCGAGGGCTCGAGGTAGCTGCGAGGCTTGAGCGGCAAGAAAGGAGGAAGCTTCCCGAAAGGTGCATGAGGGGCGTTTTGGGGAATACGCAAAGCTGCACTAAAAGAAGCGGATTATGGTTAAAGCATTGGAGTTGTTGTGGCTTAATGGGCAAAGCAAATCTCAAACCCATTAGTGGGAGGCTATAAAAGGAGGGTGTCTCCTGCATGGTCTTCATGGCTTTGGGAGAGTTCGGGTTTTGCTTTAGTCAAAAGAGCCTATGGAGAGGTTGTTTTGCTTTGAGGCTTTAGTTGGAATGGGTTGTTGAGAGCAGGAGAGGAGGCTTGGCTCTGTGTGTGTTGTCTCCCGTAGCTCCACTGTTCTTGTGTTCTCTAAGCATGTAGTGCTCCTGTGTTCGTGAGTCTTGGGAGAGGGAGAGGATGGTTTGATGTCCATTCAAGCATGTATGGGGTTGTAGGGATGATATGAGTTGATACTCTATGTAATCATGTATCTCTCTTCCTCAAGATCAATCCAAGATGGTTTTATTTGAGATGGACTGATTTCCTGTGTTCTCTGCTTCGTGTTCTTGCTTTTGGTTGATTTCTGAGTTTTTTGTTTTTGTGTTGATTCTTGCTGAGGAGTAGCAAAATGAGTTGCTCGGTGATGGGATTGTATTTCTAGACCCCTTGGTAACCTAATTCCAAGAGCAATTTGATTGAATCTCAAGAATATTGTTTCTCTCTTTTCTGTGTTCTTGAGTTCTGTGTTTATCTTTTCTAGGGTTTGTTGTAAATCTTGTTTCTCTTCATGAGATGGCATGAAACTTGGTGTCTTAAGTCCTGAGGCTATTAATTAGCTATCCTCAAAGTTTCATGATCATAGAATCTCATATTGAATGGGAATTTGAATTTGATCAAAGCCCTCTGTATCTTTTCAGGTTTTTGGCTAAAATCTCAAATTCTTGGGCTTTTGTTATTCTCTCTTGTTGTTTGAGGTCCTTTAGTTGTTTGGAATATGGTCTTACTCTTTTGAGCAGAGGAGTATTGGAGTTATCTCTTCTTTTGCCCAAAATCTGCATTTCTTGTAATTCCTACACAGCCTGTTGCTCTCTGCCTGAATCTGTTTTTCACTTAAGCGATCAGACCGGAATATGTATGGCGGTCTGACCGGCGGCACAGGACCGGTCAGACTGGCCTGGCTATGGCGGTCTAACCGCGCGCCCGGAGCATTGAAGTCAGACCGGCTTGCACTGGTTTAGCCCTGTAGTTTTTAGTGTCGTGTTCTTTTGCTATCTTCACTTGTCAAGTCTATTCTTCTGTGGGTTTGAGTTTCCAGTGACTTGAACTTATCTCTTCATAAGCCTTTTTGTAGCTATTGAAGAGGAGTTCCATTCGGGGTTCTAATTGGGGACAAGTTTTAAAAGTCGACATTCACCCCCTTCTGTCGCCGATTTCGATCCAACGCAATCTAACACTACATCATACATTCCTTCTCCACGTCAGGATGGACAAGAAGCAGAACAAGCTATGGGAGAAATTGATGAAGAATTGGGAGGAGACCCGCAAGATCGCAAAATAGGAGGAGACCCGCAAGATAGCAAGGTCTGCTGCGGCTCGCGAGGAACAAGCAAGGGCTGCTGCGGCCAGGGCCAAACAAGCGGAGCGTACCACGAGGTCACAGCCACCTAACGATGCCCCACGTAGGAGTATGTCCATACTAAACGTTCCAACTGAATGTTCGCCACAACACCCCCTCCCCGAGGGGGAGACGCTGCCCCTCTGCTGGTGCAGAGATCCATGTAAATTCTTCAAGTCAAAGCAGCGCTTTAGCCTCGGCATGCGTTATTGGGGTTGTGGGAACTACTCATCTGACTATCCTGATCGCCGTTTTGACACCATCAACTATCGGCAGCCGGTAAGAACTACTTACAATGTGTTCCCCCACTATTTCTAACTAGCAATACGGAATAACAAACTCTCTCGGCTACAAACGGAAAAGCATCGGTTTAAGAGCTATTTTTAGAATTTCGATGATGCACAGTATCATATATGCCCAAAATTCCTAAAACGAAGCAAAAAAAATTTCCAGACATCCGAAGTCATCGTCAGTGTTTTATGCCTTGGTCTTGGTGATTGTCTCGGTCCATCGGGAGCGCGTGATTCGATCGCCTGCGTGCAGATTAAGAATTGAGGACCTGAGCGCCCCGTGTTTTCAAGTATGCTACACGTAAACTATCTTCTCGATCTCCCTTTGCAATGGGCATCGTCAACTAGCTGTGATCAGACAATCGTACCATGGATCACTTTTGAGAAGAGTCTTCGTTGACCTCTCTCTGTGGTGATGACGTCCGGCCGTGAGTCGAGTCTTCATTAGTTAATTAATCAAGTGGAGGTTTCTTGGAATACAGCGCTTTGGATCGGTTCCTGCTGGCGTGCTCGGTTACTTGGCGGTGGGGAGTTGTCTTTCCCATTGAGTTCTGAGAGGTCATGTTGGCTCTGCGCTTTAAGGCTGTGATCGTTTTGATTTTAGCTTTTAGCTTTCGATTTGTGTTTCATTATTCATAAATTCTATTTTTTTTCTGAAATTTCGACTTTTTGTTGAGCTTTTTTGCCGGTTCTTTTTTCTCGTATTTGTTTGTATTATACGTAATGGGCTAACATATTTTTTATATTTTTTAATTTTTTACATACGGAGGAAACCTTACTGAGCTTGGCTAGGCGTGCTCACTGACGTCAAGGACGACACATCCGTTCCGACAAACCATGGGGCGAAAGGCTCTAGCTAGTTTTTGTTCTTGGGGCAACAAAGAGTGGCGAGCTGAGAGCAAAAGTGATATGTTTGGAAGTTTAAACGGGGCGAGGGGACAACGTCGAAAGCTAGGACAAAACCAGGGGCATGCTCGAGTCCACAGCATATATATGGTCTGTCATTCTCCACTTCTCAGGTTGACAAAGAGGAGAAATGGATTGGCGATGGGGCTAGATGGAGTATATCTCCTTTTTCTATCTAATTTTTAATGAAAATAACCCGATTTATTTTATCAACCTTATATTTCTGTCAAAAATTCATTTTGTGGTGCTGTTTTAAGGGAAAATGTTTTTTTATTGATTTTCATAAATGCTGAAAACATGCTTAAAAATGCACCCACATTGATTTTAAATAATCATATGGAAAAGAGCAAATATTTGGGATTTTATAGATAAACATCCCAAATGTGACAAGGCATGCGCTGGCATGCTTTTCTTAGGTCGGTCACGAGGAAATGTCGATGTGTCACCCTACCTTACGTTGCGATGCGGACCCACTCAAAAGTACGGACTGTATGAGTCGGTCAATGGATGCTTAATTCGAGCCTACAGCCTGGAAGTGTAGCGTAGGGGTGAAAATGGATCGGATACGGACGGATAATATTTCTATCATGTTTGTTTTCATATTTTTTCGGATACGGATACGAATACGGATAATTCGGATACGAATACAAATACGAATAATATCAAATATAGATACGGATCAAATATGAATCGAAACAAATACAGTTACGAATATTTATCGGAACATGAAAACCCCTTAAACTATACATCTAAAATTAATGAAAATACGTAAATAGTTCATCTTGTCAAAACATTCATGAAATCTAAACAAGCATAGTCTTTTCATCTACAATGAAAATATACCCAATAGTTGATCATAACATAACTACACAAGTAGCAACAATTCGTATTGCCAATTTACAAGCCTAATTCTTCATATATTCTATAATATTCACAAGATCTGCAGAATCTTCAATGTTTGCATTATAGGTTGGTCCAATACTCCAATGTGTTCCATATTTTGAAATATTACCTTAGGCACTAGGGCTGGTGGCTACTCCAATGTGTTCCATATACCATTTTTGTTGAAATTCAGTCACTATCCGGATTATCCGTATCCGTATTCGACGGATACTAGGCTTACTGTATTCGTATCCGTATCCGATAAAAAAATCCATATCCGATCCAAGAACTATCCGAAAAAAATTCGATCCGACACAATCCGTATCCGTCCGAATCCGGCGGAAACTATCCGATCCGTTTTCACCCCTAGTGTAGCGAATAGATACGTGCTTCGCAGCATTGAAGTCTCGGCATTCTCCATGACTTTTCAAGCAGGATAGTACTACAAAGCATCCAGGTGGTATTCTCCATGATTTTAGGCCCCACTCATTTCAGCTTCTGGCTTTTGATTTATTTTTCACTATTCATAAATTTCGTCTTTTTTCTGAACTTTTGTCTTTTTGAGCTTTTTTACCGGTTCTTTTTTTCCCGTATTCGTTCGCGTTGTCCGTAATGAGCTAACATATTTTTTCTATTTTTAATTTTTTTTAAATTTAATTACGCTAAATAAACCACCTTCAGCTATAGTAAAATTTCAACTGCTACAGTGCAATTTCAGCCATAAGCCACAGCTACGACCACCGCTTACATCGGCTGCGATTATCGATTGCTATGGCCTATGACTACCAACAATACAGCTTATGACTGCCGATCACGACCAGGTAGTAAGCTACAACCATCGATCACCAAGCTACGACTTCGATCACAACTAGGCAGGGCTATGACCATCAACCGCAGGCTACGACTATCACTCACAGCAGTTGGTCGCTACGACTTACGACTATCGATCACGAGCAGCTGGTCGCTACGACTTACGACTATCGATTACAAGCAGGCAGAGTGCTGGCAGCGCTACGACTATCGATCTTAGCTAGACAGATCTACAATTATCGACCAACAGAAGCTACGACCACCAAGTCATAGGAGCACATGTCGACCACCAAGTCCTAGCATCGACTACCGACCACAAAGTCGTAGAATCGACTGCTGACCACAAAGTCATAGAATCGATTGCCGACCACAAAATCATAAGATCGACTACCGACTACCAAGTCGTAAACACAACCGCCGATAACAAAATTGTAAAAACGGCTGCCGACCACTAAGTCGTAAAATCGACTGCCGGCTATCAAGTCGTAAGATCGACTGCCGACTACCAAGTTATAAACACGACTGCTGACCACCCAGTTGAAAAAGCACCTATGACCACAAAGTCGTAAGGGCACCTGCGACCACCAAGTCATAGACTATGAGAATGACAGCCAGAAAGCAAACCTCTGCAAAAGCCTCAAAAACCAAACTCAACCTCTACACAAATTCTAATCGAAAGGTCAATTACTCATCACAACATGTGGTGACCTTCACATGGTCTCACAAATAATATATGTCAAGATGAGAAGAAGAGAACTGATTGTCCACAAATTCACAGCATTGAAGTTTACCCATCATCCACGACTTTTCGAGCAGATAGTACTGCAAAGCATCGATGCCGCCTATAAATATGAGCTAGTGCAAGCGTTAAGCCTTAACAACAACAATCTTAGTTGTGGTAATTCGATCTCGCTAGCCAATCAAGTAGCTACGTACATATGGAGAGAACCGCTCTGAGCTTGGCTAAGCTCACCTTGGAGACGGTGCTGCCCGTGGTCAAGCAAGCCGTCGCGAACGACGCCCTGCTGCCCCTCGGCGTGCGACATGAGGTCTCCTTCATCACCAACGAGCTAGAGATGATGCAGGCCTTCCTCCGGGCGGCCGACACCGGCGACCGGGCCCGCAACGAGGTCGTCAGGATTTGGGTGCAGCAAGTCCGCGACCTGGCTTACGACGTCGAGGACTGCCTCCAAGAGTACCTCGTCATCGACCATGGCGAAGGATGTTGCCCGCCATTAACGCCGTCGCCCTGCCGATGGATCAGAGAGTGCTTGATCCCTGCCGGCCGGCTCAGCAAAGAACACCGCCTCGCTGTCCGGATAAGAGAGGTCAAGGCGAGTGTTGAGGAGGTGAGTAAACGGAATCTCCGTTACAGCATCGTAGTTCAGCCAGGCCCTGTCGGCCTGGACCACAAGGAGCAGGTGATCGTCTCCCCGACCTTCGCCGCCGACGTTGCCGCCGAGGAGTCTTCGCTCGTCGGGCGCGACGAGCAGCGCGCAGAGCTGATCGGCCGCCTGACGGCGTCCCCAAGGGACGCGCCGATGCAGGTGCTCGCCGTGTGGGCCATGGGAGGCATGGGCAAGACAGTGTTCGTGCGGGACGTGCTGAGGAGCACAGAGCTCGGGCAGGTGTTCCAGTGCCGCGCGTGGGTTAACGTGCCTCGCCCTTTCAGCACCGCCGAGTTCCTGCAGGGCCTCGTGAGTCAGCTGGATATGGAGGCGGCCGGCTCGTCGTCCGCGGCCTCCGCGAATAGGATGAAGACGCGCGCGGAGTTAGTGATGCACCGCGTGGCACGCCACCTCGAGAGCAAGAGGTACGTCGTCGTCGTCGACGACGTGTCGTCCGTCGCAACGGAGTGGGAGAGCATCAAGAGGGTGCTGCCGGACAGGAAGACAGGGAGCTGGGTCATCGTCACCACGCGGCATGAGGACATCGCGAAGCACTGCAGCGCCACGCTGCCCAGCCAATCGTACAAGCTCAACCAACTCTCACCCAGGGATTCTCTCCAACTCCTCTTCAAGAAGGTGCGCACCAATTATTGGGTACCATGAACTAAATTCTTACATCGTTTTAATTCAACTACCGGCCTTGTGTTCGCAGGCACAAATCAAAGGATCGTTTTCAAAGGAACTCATAGAGTTGGCCGATCACATCGTCCAGAGATGCAGCGGGCTGCCGCTGGCGGTGGCGGCCGTCGGCGGGCTACTAGCCACCAAGCCCAAGACGCCGATAGAATGGAAGAAGCAGCTCGACCACCTCGGCTCCGAGTTGAATGGAAACCCAGGCCTCGAGGAGACCAAAAATGTCCTCACCTCCAGCTACGACGCATTGCCATACCACCTCAAGTCCTGCTTCTTGTACCTTAGCGTGTTCCCCAGGCACCGCGAGATGGTCCAGACCCGAATGGTGTGGCGGTGGATGGCCGAGGGGATCATCGTGAGGAGCCGTGGCATGGCCCCAGAGGATGTCGGGGAGTTCTACTTCTACCAGCTTATCAGCAGGAGCATGATCCAGCCGGTGACCAACTGGGTCAACCTCAACGACCAGATCAAGACTTGCCAGGTCCATGACATGATGCGCGAGATCATCTTGGCCAACTCCATCGAGGAGAACCATCTCTTCGTGTTCGACGAGCAGTCCTCCCCCTCCTCCGCGTGGACGCTCCCGAGTGACAAAGTCCGGCACCTGGTTGTGATAACCAACGCTGTCCGCCATGAGCAAGAGGACGTCCGCGCCCTAGAGAGCATTAACATGTCACATGTCCGGTCGATGACCGTCGTCGGGGAGCGCATGCCACCGCCGGCTGTCCTTCCCAAGATGAGAATGCTGCGAGTGCTGGACCTGGAGGACTGTCCTAGTGCAAAGGATGCGGACCTCAAAGGCATCAGGGAGCTTCGCCACCTTAAGTACCTCGGCCTAAGAAGAACCAACGTCGCCAAGCTCCCAGCTTCACTTGGGAGGCTCAAATTCCTCCAGACGTTAGACCTTCGAGGCACCAAGGTCACCGTGCTACCGCAAGGCATCACTAGGCTAGAGAAGCTACGACACCTCCTCGCTGGAAGCGACAGGTCAAACTACGGTCACAGCTCCACGGCTGTACGGCAACCAGCCGACAGTTTGGTCGGGTACGGAGGAGGCGCCCTCGATCCCCGCAACGGGGTTAGGCTTCCCGACGGCATCGAGAAGCTAAGGAACCTACGTGAGCTTGGCAGGGTAAACGTCGGGCAGGGTGGCCAACGAACCCTCAAAGACGTCGCAACAATGGCCGGACTGCGCTATCTAGGGGTAACTGATCTCGTCGAGAGAGACGGCCATGAGTTTCGCGACACGATCCATAGCCTCCAAGGCCTGGCCGACCTTGAGGTGCGCTCTAGGGCGCATGGATCGCTTCGTTTCCTCGAAATGATATCTTCACCGCCGCCACATCTTATTATCCTCCGGCTATTCGGACGCCTCGACAGTCTACCAGGCTGGATTGTCTCACTCAGGGAGGTCACCAAGATCAAACTGCTCGCCACCGAGCTGGCGCAGGACGCTATCGACATGCTTGGGGATCTCCCGAATCTGGTGTCGCTGCACCTATGGAGGAAGTCCTACGTAGGGCACGAGCTGCGCCTGGGCACGGGGCAGTTCAAGAAGCTGAAGCTTCTCGCCCTTGACTCCCTACAGGACCTGGCGTCGCTGGTGATCGAGGAGAAGGCGATGCCGCAGCTCGAGTGGCTGTGGATCTACCGGTGCGCGACACTGAGGGATGCTGAGGACAGCATAACTGGCGTCATGTTCCTGGACAACCTTAAGGAAATCCGGTTGAAGTGCGGCGGTGAGAAGGGGCGGCTCGAAGCTGCCCTACGAAGGACAATCCGCGAGCACCACAACCGCCCACAGTTCATCATATGATTGAAGTAACTAATACTATCGACAAAAACCCAAAAACAATGGCTGATTTTGGTGACAAAAATGTGTACTGATGACTGTTAAAACTCATTTTTATTGGTATTTTTCTGTAGTCGTGGGATATCTTCTATGGCAACGAGCTGGTGGCAGAAGGCAGCATGCCCTCGACATATCTCTACCAGGGACCGAGACAGCAGGGGGGCAGTGGGAGTGTTAAATGTATTAGAGATATAATAGGAATTGGTATATTCTCATGTAATATCCTTTTGTACTCTCTATATATATTACCCATTTGACCTCTTCAATATATGCACAATATTCATAACATCATATCAGAGCTTAGATTAAAACCCTAACGTCCATCTACTTCCGCTCCAGCTGTCGGCGGGTACCTCTTCCGCATCTGCTACCCCCGGGAGAAGCAATCTCCGCTTCCGGGGGCGGCCACAGTGCCGGCTGCAACAAATACTATCAAAAACCCAAAACATCATAAATCCAAAACAAATGGCTGATTTCGGTGGCAAAAAAGTGTACTGATGACCGTTAAAACCCACTTTTATTGGTATATTTCTATAGTCGTGGGATTTCTTGTATGGCAACGAGCTGGTGGCAGAAGGCAGCGTGCCCTCGACAAGCATCTCTACCGGGGACGGAGACAGCAGGGGGCTTAGTGGTAGATCCCCAAGCTTAAAAAAATTTCCAGACCCACTTTATCAAATGTGGAACAAAACTCTATAAACATATGCATGGTCCCTCCAATAGTTTAAATGTCAAAATCTTGTAAGCTAAGTGTTAGTTATCTGATCAATATTACATGTGCACAAAAGATCAGTCCATTTTCTTGTATTCCCAATAAGTAGCTAGTAGCTGCAAGCTTCTTTTTTACTTTTGCTCAGCCCCGAGAATACCAAATATTCTGGGTACTAGAAGAGGAGCACCAGGAGGCAGCACAACTTTCTCTTTCCCTATTCTCCATTGCCATTTCTTCTCAAAACTCTCCAAACCAGAGATGGATTCAAGTCTTGAAGGGTGCGTTGTGATGATTTTAGTGGAATGGAACATCGAAGAGTATGGCCTAAGTAAACACTCGAAGGACCGTATAAGAAGGTCATGTTTAATATTGTGATGAACCATTGCAATATTTCTAGAGTGGTTATTTGGTTTTGCAAAGATTGCATTTGATTTAAACTGTGTTATGGAAGTTCCAGAAAAATAGGGTTTTGGGAATTGAGTCATGGATCGAGTTGGTTTGACCCGCGTCATTGCATTGAGGGTGCATGATGCATGTTTGACAAACGTGAGTCAAGTTGTAAAGAACTTGTGACCGAAAATGATTTCTTTGTCTTTGGATATGTAGGGATACTTGGAGTCACCATGGTCGACGGCGAGGATCGGGGCTACATGTTTGACAAATGTGGGTCAAGTTGTGAAAAACTTGTGACCGAAAATAATTTCTTTGTCTTTGGATATGTAGGGATACTTGGAGTCACCATGGTCGACGGCGAGGATCGGGGCTATGCTCAGGGAGGAGCCAAGACACATAACGATCAAGGATACCGGGTGAGATGGTGAGCTCATGCATGACAAGAGAAAGACGAGAAATATTGAATGCAAGTTTGAACGACAGAGTTACACGATGTGGCTTGGTAGTCCAAGTGAGGTGTGGTACGGTGGAACCGGAGCAGGATAGACTTGCCACGTGTGGTAAGCCAATGGTGAAACTACACATGCCAAGCATGACGATTGCTTGCATTGGAAGGAGGTGACCCGGTCAAGAAAGAGTATTTTGATTGTTTGGCCAAAATACTAGAATCTATCTTGGATCAAAACCGCAATGTATGAGTGGCGCTTGAAGAGCGATTTAGGTCAAAGAGAAGCTGGCTTGATCGAGATGGATCAAGGGTAAAGGACTTAGTGGATTTGGGCTTATGCACTTTGAAAATCATGCATAAGTAAATATGTGTGGGTAAAACACGTGTGTGAGGTTAACAGGTTTCACCCCATTGTGTTAAGTTGGATAATATCTATTAGAGTTAGGTGTGGCTAGTTAGCCCACCTATATAAAGGGATTGGGATGGAGACTTATGTTAACCATCCTATCTATATTTCTTGTACTCTCATGTCTAGGGTTAGAGTTTGAGAGTTGAGTACCTTGTATGCTCTTTGTCCTCCAAGGTGAAGTGGTTGTAAAACCTACCTCCTCAAGTAAGCAAAACATCAATATTTGTGCACCTACATGGATCGATCTTTCATGTCTTGATTGGTTTACTCTTGTGTTTGGTTGATTTTGATCTCTTCTCTTCTCTCTTCTTGATCTTACTATGCTAATTAAGGATGTGAATGAGATAGAGATAACCTATTGACATCAATCTTCAATCATTTAGGCACTTTGATAGCAAGTTCATCAAAAAAAATCCAGTTTTGTTTGATTTTGACATCACCAAGTGATTTCTTGTTTCAAGGTTTCTGGGTCGTGTTGTTTAGTGTTCTAACTTGCTGTGATATGTGGGAATGCATCTAGACCCATCTTGATCATCGTCCACCCACGAGCAAGTTGTTTTCACCGATTTTGGTTTTGGCTCGGTTTTGGTGCACATTTCCTTCAAACTGAAAAAGGTCTCAACTTTTGCCATGATTTTCATCATCATTTGTTGGAATAGATTCTTGATAACCTAGAGATGTTCCCTACAAAATTTCATATCATTTGGATCTACGGATCAAAAGTTCTCTCGATTATGGTTTTTAAAATCGAGTTGAAAATACTATTTATTGCCCTGATTTTATTGTAACAAGCGATCAGACCACCGTTGGAGAAGGGGTCAGACCGCCTGACTGCTTAGACCGCCATTTGTAAGCCAGTTAGATCATCGGGAAGTATTGGCTTAAGGTTTTGTGTTCTTAAGTTATTTGCCTTGAGTTTTTTTGATGAAAATTCTATTTTCTGTAACTCTGTAGTTGTTGTGTTAGAATAGAATCTCGAATACTTGTAGAGAAATTTGAATTGGCACCATTCACCTCTCCTCTGTTGACATCCGATCCTACAACACTAAACATATACTCCCTCCTTTTTTAATTGTAAGGCATATAGTTTTTGTAGTCTTGTTTCAAAATATAAGGTGTGTACGTATGTGAATTTATTGATATTTGTAAGATCATGATGACAATTAGAGGAAGATAAATAATTGTAATATACAGTGAAAGCTTTTTCTCAAATCTATTATCTTCTGATTGTGCAACCCACCAATACAACGAAAACACAAAAAAAAGCAGCAAAGGAGGAAGAAAATTTTCTTAGTACTGTAGCAAATATTGTAGCATAATGTACTTGTACTGTAGCAAGGTTGAAGAAGTCATTGAAGAGATCTTGAAGTAATCTTGATGTGACACTATAAAATTAATCAATGTTGGAGTCGCTAATACTGCTTGATGATGCACGCAAGAAGACGCCGAGTTGATGGCTCGGCAGAACACATCTCGCGTTGAGCCTGAGCACTACTTGAAGATCTTCAGGCATCAATGGTGGGCAAGCTAGACACCAAGTGGGAGGGCCCGTACATCATGTCGGCAACCCTTCAGCTAGGCTCGTACTGATTGGCATCCCTGAAAGCATCTAGGCCCCTAAAAATGGTTTTGGTAATTAATGAATTTATGTGAATATGGGACTAACGTGTTTAATGAGTGTTTAAAGGATTAGTCCATAAGTGATCAACAAGATGCAGGCTATGGATCAATGTGAAGACCAAAAATGGCTCAAGACAAAGGTATACTTAGAATAGAATCCCTTTTTGTTTTTACCGGTCTTAGTAGAAAAGGTGGAAGACCGGATTATAGGCTAAAAAACTGTACCATAAAGAGGGATGATGGCAAGTAGCTTGATAGCAGAACTTATGTGCCATTTGGATCGAAATAGGAGCATGCATTCTTTAAAAATCTGTTTTAAAAAGCCAATCTGTGCTCTGTCTGAAAGAGCGGTAGTACCGCAGTTTTCAACGTCAGAACTACCGCAGAGCGGAAGTTCCGCAACAAAATCGGTAGTACCGGCGATAGGAAGCTCCGAAATCTGAGCGGAGCCTTTTTTCCAGAGAGCACCCTCCGAGTGACATTTGAGATTTCACGGGATCGGAAGTACAGATGATTTTAATGCCGGAAATACTGCAGGGTGCGGTAGTTCTACTGTATGGAGCGGTACTTCCGGAGCCCGGAAGCTCCGGAGGATGAGCGGAGCCTTTTTTCCAGAGAGCGCCAAGTCAGGGTCAGGATCGAGCGATAGTACCGCACCGACTTTGCGGAACTACCGAAGAGCGGTAGTACTAGATTTTATAACGGCGGTAGTACTACGCCGACTTTCCAATGGTCACTGCAAAGTTTCTGACATAGCCGTTCCGCTCGCCCTGAATTTTTTGGAATTTGTTCCAAACGGCTAGTTTTGGTTGGTGAGGGGTATAAATACCCGTACCACTGCTCAAGGATAGTAACAAGAGACTGATTGAACATTTCTTAAGCATAGAGCATTCACTCTACACCTCCATTTCACTTTGAGCATTAAATTTGAGGTGGTTGAGCAAAAGTGCATTGCATTTATTAGTTGATCCTTTGGCACTCATTTGTAATCAAGTGAAGCCCTGGTTTATTACTCTTGGTGCTTGCCGGCACCTGGACGTTTGGGCGGAGGATTGATCGGTGATCTTCTCAAGAGAGTTTGTGAGAAGGCCTGACATTCGTGTGAAGGTCAGAGCTCACCTACCCGGAGCGGAGAAGAGCTACATCTAGTGGACTCGAGGTGTTTCGGCTTAATTCGTGGAGCCTGTCCGATTTGTTCGGGCTAACCTCAACGTGGATTAGGGGAAACCGGTAAGTTTCTGAGCACCACGGTAAAACATCGGCTGTGTCATCTCTCTCTCATATTTCCTTCTAGCTCTTCTTTGTTAGTATTATTGTGATCACTTGCTTGATGTAGAGCTAGTATTGTTTGTCTCTTGACTAGAATTGTGTAGGCTTAAGTGCTTACATTCTTGCTTTATTAAGATTGTAGAAAATCATTGAGTAGAAAAGAAAATTTTAAAAACCTCCTATTCACCCCCCTCTAGTCGGTATCCTTGATCCTACAAACCCTTGAAGGGACGGACCACAAGCACACCTGGAATGGTGACCGTCTGCATCGTTACTACACGTAGCCACTACTGGAGGGGTAGCCTCTAGTACCGTCTGTACAGGCATTTGTAATAGCTTACCCATGTAAACGAGGTCACATAATAAAGCCCTTTTTCTTTTGCTATGGAAGCTAGTGTCCTTGAGTATAAATAAGAGCGTGGAGTCCATAGTCTCCACGCCAAATCAGCGAAGTATAAAACACTGGGAGCCTCTAGCATCTGGGGCCACTCTACGGAGTATAAATAAGAGTGTGGAGTCCATGGGCTTCATGCCAACTCTACGTAGTACAAAGTGCCAAGAGCCTCTAGCAGTGTCCTAGGCCACTCTACGAAGTATAACTAAGAGCGTAGAGTCCATGGACTTCGTGCCAACTTTGCGGAATATAAAGCGTTAGGAGCCTCTGGCGTCCGGGGCCACTCTATGGAGTATAAATCAGAGGGTAGAGTCCATGGGTTTTATGCCAATACCAACAAGGATAAAGTGCCGGGAGCCTTGCGATAGCAGCACACAAGTCCTACCGCTGGGTGCATCAATATAGTTCCCAAGGTTAGACGTAGGAGCGTACACGTTTGAGACTTTGTCCTACCGCCAACTTTGTCAACGCCCATGTTCGAAGGGTAGGGGACGGAGCACACATTTCAAACTTCATCCTACCGCCAACTTCATTGACACCCTTCCGAAGGGTGAGAGACGGAGCATGCGTTTTAGACTTCGTCCTACTGCCAACTTCATTGACACCCTTCCGACTTCGTCGACAGCCATTCAAAGGATAGGAGACGGAGCGCATACATTTCAGACTACGTCCAAACGCCGACTTCATCGATGCTCGTCTGAAGGGTGTGAGACGGAGCATGCGTGTTTCAGACTTTGCCCTACCGACGACTAGAGTGCGTGCATTTCAGACTTTGCCCTGCCGATGACTCCATTGACACTCGTCCGAAGGATGGGGGACAAAGACCGTGTGTTTCAGACTTCGCCCTACCGATGACTCTATCGATGCTCGTCCGAAGGGTGGGGATGGAGTGCGTGCATTTCAGATTTTGCTCTACCGATGACTTCATTGACGCTCATCTGAAGGGTAGAAGACGAAGCATGCGCGTTTCAGACCTTGTCCTAACCACCTACTTCGTTGATGCTCGCTCGAAGGGTGGGGGATGGAGAGCGCGAGACTTTGCCCTATCGATGACTCCGTCGACGCTCGTGCGAAAGGTGGGATGGAGCGCACTTCAATTCTAGCTAGCTAGTACAAGAGCCTTTCATGAACATCTAATGATTAGCTTTTAAAAGAAAACATGCTAGATTTTCTAGAATAGAAAGAGTAGAAGATTTTGCTCAAGCAGATCGATCAATCCCATGTAAATTTGCTTGTTGCAGGCAGAGAGTACTATAGGTCGATCTTCGTCGGTTAAATTACACGATGCAGAGTAGGATGCTGATATTAAGGCTCTCAGAAAGAATATAGAAGCATTGGAAGCGTATGGCAAGGAGTACATGGACATGTACTTGGCAGTGAAAGGGAGTAACATAAGATGGATCAGGGAGTCTAGCTAGCTAGGGTTCCATCTAAAGTTATACTACAGTTTATAGAATTTTGGACACTATTGGACCCATAGACTGCCGAAATTTCGGTTTTGGCCCCCGAACGAAAAAAATTCCATTTTTGGACCCCTGCTGAGCGCGCGTTTCTGAGGTGGCGCCACGTGTCCCGGTCGTGCGGTGTGGTACCGCACGACCGCACTGTTCACGGGTCGTGCGGTACCACACCGCACGACCCACCTGCCGGCCGCACGTCCGCCCGCCCGAGCGCGCCTCCTCCCGGCCGACCGCACGATCGCCTGCCCGAGCGCACGACCCACCTCCCGAGCGCACGACCGCCTCCCTCACCGCACGACCGAGTCCCGCGCGCGTTTCTTTGCCGACCGATTCATCTAGGGTTTACTGTTTTAATTTTGGTGTATATATATTTATGCATTTGTAAAGTTATTATTTATAAAAAAATTTATGTGTATATATGAAATGATTTGTGAAAAAATATGAATTTGAAGTGGAGTCCACTTTACTGCTTGTGTAATTTTTTGTGCAATTTTGAAAATCAAAAATTTTGGTTGGCAGAGTACGAACGAAATTTGTGTGAAGTAACGATTAGTGTATTTGTGATTTTCATATATTGTTGACTGTGAAAAATGTGTTGAAGTGACAATAACAAATTTCGATCATGGTATGTTGTTTTATTGGAAACAATTTAATGAAAAAAATTTTGAGCACAAATGTGATATGAACAATTGGATGAAATGAAGGAAAGTGATATTGAACACGTGGGAATGAGTGCAGGAACTGTAATGATTATAAGTTTTGTTAAATTTGTAGTTGTGAATCAGAAAAAAATCTGATAAAATTGTAAAACAAGTTTATGTTGATTATATGTTGTAGATGCATAAAAAATGTTGGGAATTTTTTTTTTGGAACGATTGTGTGTAGAACAATCGATATATAAAGTGGTAAGTGACTTTTAGGGTTTGGTATATTTTTAGGGTTTGCAATCCGCGTGATTTTTGTATGTCTTGGCAATTTTGTAGTTATAAATTGCGTAAAAATTAGATAAAATTGTAATAACAGTTTATATTCATTGGAAGTTGTAGCTGCATAAAAAATTAACCCAAAGTTTTTAGGCACGATTGACCATAGAACGGTCGATACATAAAGTGGTAAGTGATATTTTGAAGGTTAGTGAGAATTCGTGTACGGTGAGAACCGGTATGTTAATATTGGCAAATGAGGTGCTACGTGAATCACGGAATGCGAAAAGACGAGATATTAAAATTCATAATAGAGTTGGGCTTAACATGCTGCGTACATTTTTATTACATGCATAACATATAGCATGATATGCGACTAACCCACGCAACTGCGCGTACCACCTACTGTGTGGACCGGGGCCACTTGCCCTTCCTTGCCCGCTCGGCGTCGAACTCCTCCGTGGACCGGAGCAACCTAGGCTCGGCGCTGGGTCTATTACATTTTGTCTACTGGGTGTAGCGTGGTTGTTTCCCCTTTTTCTCGCGCCCTGAAGATGGCTCTGCTGCATCCTTCTTCCTGTCACTCTTAATCTTGAGAGCTGCCTCACGAGCTTGAAGCTCTTCCTCCTGACGCTTGATGGCTGCTTCAGCAGACTTAACTGCTCCCGCCTCCTTTGCAGCTCATCCTCCTTGCCCTTCAGACGGATTTGGTCCACCCTCACGCGGCGCTCTTGCTCAAGCCGCATATGTCGTTGGACCTCGCGAGCCTGAGTCATCTTGACAAAGTATTATCCTTTGTTTTCCACCTCCATTGGCCGGTTCCGTGGCCATGCTGGCGGCACCCGATCCACCCATTCGATGAACTCGCAAGGCTATGTGTGGCGTGGTAGATGTCATGGATCAAGTTGAAAAACGATAACGAGAAACAAAGGATTTAGTTGTCGTCGTTACCATGAAGTCGTCATCCAGGTCTGGACACTTGAAGAACCTACGGCCGTAGTTGACTCGTTGTACTGGATCCGTCCAGACGCACAACATCGTCCTAAAGCCGCAACGGCACTTCGGGCGCTCATGCCACTCCGGCACTCCAAATGGGTCGGACCTCCAGGAAGACATTGTTGTGTAGCAGTATTGTGATGGCTTGAGGAGGAGATGTGGTATGGAAGACATAGGAGGCCTTTATGTAGGCAGGTTATCTGGTGCACTGGGCATAGTCCGTGGAGAGGACGACATGGGGATCTTTTGAGCATAGTCAGGTTTCCAGTGTAGCAATAAATGTCCCTATGAAGGCTTTTGAGCCTGTAGTCTCGTAATAAATTCAAAGCTTGGACCATTCAATGTATGTGGTACAACGTAGCCTTTTCAGTCGTTTGCAGGAAATAGTACGTTCCACGAAATAAGTGATACAACATTGCCTTCTCAGAGGCCAGTAATCGTAACTGGGCAAAGCTGCCCGGTTTTGTCATGTTACTGCGCAAGGCTGCCCGGTTTTGTAATGTCACTGCGCAAAGCTGGCCACTTTTGTCATGTCACTGCGCAAAGCTGGCCCGTTTAGTCATGTCACTGCGGAAAGCTGGCCCATTTAGTCATGTCACTTTGCAAAGCTGGCCTGTTTTGTCATGTCACTGCGGAAAGCTGGCCTCTTTTGTCATGTCACTGAGCAAAAGCTGACATCTTTGCTCATGTCACGGGTCTCCTCGCAATCCTTCACCATCTTGTCCCATTGCTTCTTCTTGCCTTTGTTCATCCCGGTTGGGTGAGGGAAGCGCGGTGTAGTATGGGGTTTGCATGTGCAATGTTCGCTGCATGTAAAGCTGGTCCGTTTTATCTCTACTCGTATGTGTAAAGCTGGTCCGCGTGGTCGTAGCAGTGAGTAAAGATGGGAGTGTTGCGAGACTACTGCCGAAAGGCGCCATTTTGTCATGTCTCTAAGCAAAGCTGTCCTGTGTTGTCATCTCACTGAGCAAAGCTGTCCTCTCCTTGTCTAGTCACGGAGCACAGCTGTCCTCTTTAGTAATGTCAGTGCCCAAAGCTTGCATCTTTTGTCATCTCACTGAGAAAAGCTGCCCGTTTCGTCATGTCACTGCGCAAAGCTGCCATCTTTTATCATCTCACTGAGCAAAGCTGGCCCGTTTCGTCATGTCCCTTGTTTGGTATAAATAGCACGGTTGGGGTCCCAGCACTTTGTAGACAGAGAACCGTGTAAATCGAACAAAGAAGTACCCTCTCTTTCGTGCTGGAACAAACCATGTCGGAAGCTGAGGGGCCAGTCAATTTTGGGTCACCGAAGGAAGACCTTCCCTTCGAAAGGAGGGAGATCTTTGGTCCACAGTACCGCTTGATACCAAGCCGGCGTGCTCAACCAGTGTGGCCGAAATGCAGACACAATGAGTACGCGGTCGTGCAGGCCCTGGATGGCCCGTTCGATGGCGGACGCCGTTTCTTCCGATGCCCACGCTCCGGGGTACAAAATATTAATAGTACATTTTTTGTTATTGGTTATGGACCCTCCATGTTTACCGTCGTGTCCCGCAGATGGCGAAATGCGACTTCTCCCGCTGGATCGACCCTCCTCATGAATGGTATATTTGCCGTTATGTGGATGCATTATGGGATCGAGTATTGGAGTTGCAGGACCGAATCGAGACTCTCAATGAGGCGAACAACGACCTCCGCCAACAGATACGACGCGAGAGGGGTAACGAGGAGGTCGTGAACATAGGAAACTCTTATGATCCCACATGTTGCTGCGCGAACCTGAGCTGCATATGTGCGTGCCACTACCAGGACGGCGAGCCACGTCCGAGGCGACCCCCTCAGCAATTCTCCATGTGGGTGCCACGAGGCTCGTTTGGCATGTAGGTAACAAGGTGTATGGTTGTGTTGTGTTTGAGTTGTTGTGTTTGTTGGTGTGTTGATGGCTGTAGTACTTGCTATATGTTACGTACGGGCAATGTATGTGTTGTTTCGTGTTGTCATGTCACTGAGCAAAGCTGGCATCTTTTGTGTTCTCACTGAGCAAAGCTGGCCCGTTTTATGATGTCACTGGGCAAAGCTGTTCTCTTTTGTCATCTCACGGAACAAAACTGGAATCTTTTATCATCTTTTGTCATTTGTTATTGAGCAAAGCTGACGCTTTTGTCATGTCTGTACATCCCTGTTTTGTCCCGTCGGGATGCGGCATCGTTTCGACAGACTAGAGTGGAAGATAAATTTAATGTTGTGTGCTATTTTGTTTCTTGTGTTTATTGTTATCCTCAAGTTGTAGTGCTGGAGGTTCTCCTCGTGTGTGTTGGTAATGTTTGATGCTATGTTGTCGTCAAGCTATTTTCTTTCTTGTTTTTCTTGTGTTTGTTGTTATCGTGTCTTCTCCCGCTGGAGAGGTAATGTATGTATGTGTAATGGATGCTGTTAGTTACAACATGCGTGCATACTTATTGTTATCGTGTGGTTGGGTGGCACGAGGCTCGTTTGGCATATAGGCAACGAGGTGTACGGTTGAACATCTTTGAACAGGAAACCATTTTTATACAGGAAACCATCTTTGAACATTAAACCATCAAGCACTTCAAGAACATCACCAGTCTAACGATGACGCCTCATTACAATGAACTCATTATCAATCTCATCGTCGTCTCGTCGGACGCCGTATGTGATCCTCCGAGAAGGTGAACCGGGTAGGTGAGTGCGGTGCATCTCGAAGGTCATATTGCGAGGCCTGCGTCTGAGGTGGTCCTGCGTACGGCTGCGTGGGGTCTTGCGTTGGCGTCTCAAAAATAGCGCTGAGCCATTCGGTGTCCTGCGCTGACCCACCATGAACGTCATGGCCCTGTTGCTCCGAGTAAACCTGCATTTTTTTGCGAGTGCGATTAGATGGCTTCGAAATATACACGTTTAGCTTAGTACGTTAGTGCATACCGGGGTATGTGGCTGTCGAAATGACGATGTCGACGGGTAGTCGCGCATGTACTCTTGCGATGTGAAGCCTTGATAGGTCTGCCCAAACCACATGTCCCGGTCTTCTAGGTTGGACTGCATACTACGGGTTGATGGGGCGATGACCGATGGCATCCCCCCTCTTGTTGGTGCGGCGAGTCAGGGTCGCTCTCTGGAGTGGGCCCCTGTCGACCTGGAGAGCGCTGTCGCTCCTCCGTCCCCCTCCGTGCTGACGGTGCCCGTAGCAACGTGTTGTCCTGTCGCATTTGCTGCCAGACGAACATGTGGTTAGACATAAATGGTAAATGAGTGGATGAACAAATAGTTAGCAATTGTCCAACCGTCGGTCCGAAGCGCGTGGAGGCCGAGCGAGCGTAGCTAGGCCGACTCTCGGACTGGGATGGACGCGACGTCGATGGCCGTGCTGATGGTGGTGCTGACGGTGGCGCGGAGGGGGGTGGTGGTCCCTGGCCTCGTCCGCCACCGCGTGTAGCAACAACGCCATCTCGGCGACCACAACTCAAGGACCGTATCGCAGCCCTTGCCTCATCCCAGATGCTGCGCATCGAACTGACCCACCGCTCAGTCGTATTTGACTTCCTACCGCGTATAGACTCAGCAGCCTCGTCCTCGATACGATGCATGCGGTCCACCTGCAGTGAAACAAACTGTCAGTTAAAACGTAATCCTGCACTGTTTAATGACATACTAATCTCGTACCGCCTGGTCGATCCGTGCCGCTAGATGATGGTCTGGACCTGCCTGTAGAGCGGCCTCGTGAACGACCTCAAGTAGAGGATGTGGCGGCTCCGCAGTAAGCCTAGTGCGGGTGCGTGGAGCGTACCACTCAAGGTATGTCCTATACGTCGCGGGGTCGTCCGGCCGTGTCTCGTCCACAACCATCGTATCCGCCTGGTCACGCCACTGGTCTGTCCACCGTCGCTGTGTGGCTCTCCAGTCTTCTGTCGCTCGCCCTCTCCTCGATTGCCTGCAAGTTCATTGAGACATTACACAATTAGAAGGGGCACAGACTACTTCATTAATTAAATTTATGGTGTAATGACATACCGGTGGGTGCTGTCTGCAAGAGGGCGTCCTGGCAGGGGGGGACATGCTGGTACAGTCTGAACTGCCTCATGACTCGGTGTGGGTTGTATGGCTCGATGCAGTGCGAGAACACCAAGTGGCAGGTCGTCAACCAGTAGATGTGATCCTGCCCGCACTGTGATGACAACGAGTGGGGGGCCGTGTCCATAATGAACTGTGGAGTCCATAGCCACCAGACTCTGTGGTCGTCGGGCAGAATCTCGAACCTGTTGTGGAAATCTGTGTACGCACGTCTCGGTCTGTCCCTGGCCCACCTCAACTGAGCATGTGTCTAACGTGTACCCATTGTGGGCCCATCAACGGGGTCGTCGCCACCATCGAGGCCATAGAACTGCGGGCTGAGGTCATAAGGGTGCACAACACGACCAAACTCAGGCCTGCCAATGGAGAAGTGTTCCCACGACCACAGCTGAAGGAGAAGGTAGCAGACGGCTAGGACCGGCTCGCTGGCCGCGCTACGCTGCGTGGCGTCACACAAGCCTCGGTATGTGGCGCTAAGAACTGCTGATCCCCAGCTATACTGTGGCACCTGACCAGGCCAGCCATCCGCCAAGGACTCCGCTAGGTGTATGTAGCTAGGCTGCACGGAGTCTCCAGTGGTGCTAGGGAACAAGATCCACCCGAACAGATATAGCAGGTACGCAACGAAGTGCGTCCGCACCTCGTTCTCATCTGCGTCTGCAGGACAGGTCATGTAGCGACGAAGCCATCCATGTGGCACACCAGCTGCGTTGTCTGCGATCGGATGACCGAACCGGTGACCCAGACGGATCCTCCAATCTGCTGCCTTTGGGGGTGGCACTACAGCAGCACCACGGACGGGTAGACCTGTAAGCATCGTCACGTCCTGCAGAGTAATCGTCATCTTCCCCCACCGGAAGTGGAAGGTGTGAGTCTCCGGCCTCCATCGATCAACGAGAGCGGAAAGCAGCGGCGCATCATACTGGAACGCATGCGGTAGATCCAACATGCGGGCAATAGGCAGCAGCCTAGTGTCCCGCAGTAGTGGGATGTACCGCTGGTCGAGACGCCAGTTCTCTCGGGGGGCCCTAAGGACGAAGCAAGGAGGCCCTCGTGCGTCTCCCGACGACCACGCATGGCATCGGTGGTGCTCATCCCAACGGGGGTCTAGCAACTCGAACACCATGTCCTGCCAAAGAAGGATAATAAGTGAGTCTGAATTTATAACAAAATATGCAACTAATGACAACATAATTAATAACAAATGTAACGATAGGGAACCGTACGGAATGTACCAAAACATACATAAAATGTGCACACGAATATGACCCACACGACACGGCAACATATGGAATGTACGAAAACATACATAACATGGTTATATGCACGACATAGATACATGGAGCCAACAATGCAGCGTACACCTCCTGAATAATACATGGTACATCGCAACGCACATAACACATGGAAGCCACAATGGGTACAACAGAACATTGTGGTTGGTACTACGGAGCGTTGCTTGATGCCGGCCTGTTTGGGCACTGGCTGAGGGAGTGGCCAATCGTCTTGCATAGCCTACACTTCGGGCGCCGAACACGATCCCCTCGCTGGCTGTCATCCATGTCGTTGCGGATGTGACGGCTTTGTCGTCTTCCACGACCGACATGCTTGAGTGCATCGTTGGGCACCCACTTTCTCTCCCCTGGCCATAATTCCCTGTAGTGCATGTCTACCCCGTAGGAATGGAACTCCGCACTCCAGGTTGCATACAAGTGCTGCATGTCGTAGTACTTGGAGATGTACTGTGTCGACGCCTGGTTCCATACAGCGCAGGCCGCGTGCACATGGGAGCATGGCTTGTGGAGAAGCTGGGGCTTGTTGCAGGTGCAAGATGCTTCATCACCAATCGTGCATACCTGCTTGCGCTCCCCTCTAATGTGACCCATGACATACTTCTGCCTTAAGCGGACCTCAAACTTCCTCCTTAAGCCATCAATGGGCTGAGCAATGTGGGATCGACCCTTCTCCATCTTCCTGTCCATGAAGGCCTGCATGACCTCAGAGTATTGCTTGTTTTCGTCAAGGTGCTTCTACGCCATCATGTCTCTATTCACAAAGTACCCGACGGTACGGTTCCAAGTCTCGGCCACGATTGCCGTGATCGGCAGGGATCTGACGCCCTTCAAGACACCATTGTAAACCTCGGACATGTTGGTTGTCATGATCCCATACCTTGCCCCACCGGTGTCGTGCAACAAAGACCACATTTCCAAGTCAGGTGCATTGGACTGAACCCATTGTGAGAATACCCCGACTCTTGTGGAGCCCCCCTCCACGGCCCCTGCTTCTGTATGCACATGCTTCGTAGCCTCCTGATCGAGCTACCTCCACAAGGTGTCGAACTTCCACTTCTGGTTCTGCATGCATAGCTTCTTGAACATCTTCATTAGGTCCTTGCTACGAAACCTTCTGTGGAAGTTCGCTGCAATATGCCTCATGCACCAGCGGTTCTTCACATCAGTCCACTGGAAGGGGGGATGCGTCCCATTCTGCAACGTTCGCAACGCAGACAGCAAGCCTGCATTGCGGTCGGAGATAAGGCACACTTCAGGGCGTTCTTGCACTACGGCATGCTTTAAATTGCAAAGGAACCAAAGCCAGCTATCTGTATTCTCGTTCTCCACAATTGCAAATGCCACTGGGAGTAACTGGTCATTTGCATCGGCTGCAACTGCGGTGAGAATAGTACCCTTGTACTTGCCGGATAGGAACGTCCCATCTACGGTTAGCACTGGACGGCACCACCTGAACCCTTGTATCGCCTGATGGAAGGACTAGAACACTCTGTCAAGAATGAAACAGTTCGGGCCCTCCGTAGGATGGACCCTCTCCTGCTTGTTTATGTAAGTGCCTAGGTTTGATTGTGAAATTTGATGCAGCATTCTTGGGACCAGGTCATACGCCTCCTCGTACGTCCCATACATATGGTGCAGCACCTTTCGCTTCGCCCGCCATACCTTCTTGTAGCTCACTTCGTAGCCCGCCGTGTTCGCTACTTCTGCCATTAGAACCTTCGGGGTAATTGACACATCTGCCTGGATGAGGTGCATGACCAACTCCGCAACATACGATGATGTCATGTTGCGATGTCTATGTACTGGCCCCGCAAGCTCGCAACTGTGATCTTGCAGCACCGTTATCCGGAACTCCGTGCCAACGCCCTTGTACTGTTGTGCACGGACTTTGCCACCACAGGACCCGTCGACACACTTCACAACGTACGTGTCCGGCTTTGACTTGTGGACCCGATACGTCCGGCTTATGTTGACGGCATGTCTAGCAATAGCCTGCTGGACAGCACTCTTATTACGGAAGCACTGCCCCAAAAAGAGTGCGCCCTCGCTGAACCCCCATTCTCCCTCCTCCGCCTGTGGCAGAACTAGGGCTGCCGCTGCGTTGTCGTCCAGTCTGGATGACACGTACGCACCGTCCGTGGTCACAACACGACCTACCACCCCTCCAGTTGCACCTTCGCCCTCCTCGTCCTCTCCAGAACTGCCTGTTTCCACCTCCTCATCCTCCTCGCTGCCCTCTTCTTCCACCTGGTCCCCAAGATACTCATGACAGTCAATACGGGCGGCCCACCACCTCTCGTCCACACCTTCGTTGGGCTGGAAATTCTGCGCACGCCTCCTGTCGTCTTCATCACCCACTTCCTCGCCCACATGTTCTCCCGCAGAAGCGTCTTCATGACTGCCGGAGATGAACCCAGGCACTACATCTCCACCAGCGGCATCTGAACCAACCATGGCTGATGATTCTGCCCTCTCCACGAACTCGACATACACCATTGGCCTGCCATATATCGCAGCATCAGGGTTGCACACGACCTCCATGTAGTTCGCCCATGAGGCGTCATTGGTCACCTTCACAAGTTGCCATATGCTCTCCCTTCCATCATCCACCATTGAGGCATAGACTGCCTCGATCCGTAACTTCTTCCTTGCGGTCTGTCGATCGAACGCTGAACGGACACACCTCCGTAGCTCAGACAAGCTCATGGCGCTCAGACCGGGTGCCCAGATCACAGTCCGCTCCCAATTTGACAGGTCCGCCCCATACGGCCCATCACGTATGAGACCACTCCCATAAAACACGAACAATTGTTGAATGCCAGCCATTGCGTACCTAACATAAGTGCATAATCAACCATTTTAGTGCACAGCATGTAACAATCGTACCATCTAATTAACAGTTTCGATTAGTATATATTTTGTATTTCTAAATCTACGATGTATTTGTAACTATTTTACTTTCAGATTGTACCATACATCAAATTAAATATTCATATCATTTTTATTTCCATACTACGGTCATTCACTACGGTCATTCATACTACGGTCATTCACTAAGCATACTAATTATACAAATTGTCTCTAATCTAACTACTACAAATTTACCACCTACAAATGCTCCAACATAAATATTTACTTTTTCAACACCTACACATTATTTACACTACAATCTTTTCTAACTTTAACTTAATATAGTCTTTATGTAGCTCTACTATAACTTTCTATGACTGCTATTATATTTTAATTCTAATATACCAAATTTATTTCTAATTTATTTTTACCACCTACCGCACTGTATGTAGTTCTTCCCTAAGCGTACTAATCATATGCTTCTAATCCTAGTACTATTGTTATCACCTACAATTGCTCTAACATAAATATGTATTTTCTCAACGTCTACACACTACAACTTCATATTTTCCACCTAACTGAAACTACTTTACAGTACGTATGTTCACAAAAAAAGGAAAACACTATATACACTACAATACATCATGCCTAACATATGCAAGATTTGCTATACATACATAGCGTATAAAAGATTGACATAAAATAACAGTAACACAATATGGTTTCCTTAATTAAAGCCTAATGACATACATAAAATTATAGTTGCACGGGCACAAAATTTACCTCTTGTTGATGCTCACGAGACGATCTACAACTTTTGTACTTGCCAATTCCGCTGATTCCAAACGAAAACAACTCAACTCTTCCGGCTTTCGCTCCTCACTTTTCTTCACCAAAAATTGTATAAGCCTACCAATTATACAAATTGTCTCTAATCTATCTACTGTTGCTATCAACCACAAATGCTCTAACATAAATATTTACTTTTTCAACACCTACGCATGTAAGCACGTTTGTTCATCAAAAAATAACTATATTACACTACGTAACTTCAACAAATAAATACGACATTTTCTACACTACAATACATCATGCATCATGTTTACCTACAACATACACACCGTATTGGCTTATAAGAACATTAACGAAACACGGTTCCCCTAATTACGGGCTAATGACATTCACAGAAAAATACTTACACGGGGCCAAAAATTACCTCTTCTTGAAGCTCAGAAGACGATTTACAACTTTCGTATTTGCAAAATCTGCTGACTTCAAACAAAAGCAACTCAAAAAATCTGAGTTTCCACACTTTCTTTTCCTCCCTTCACTCCCTCTCTCGCTCTGTCTTTGCTTTCACTGCGAACCAGAAGACTTCACCGCATGCATCTGCTCACCAAGCGAGCTCCAAAGCCATTTTATCGCGAACGCTCCTCACCCATTCAGCAAAATTTGGGGGGCCATATCACTCATGCAGAGGGGCCAACCCGGGTGCAGACGCGTGTGCGAGCGCGTGATGCTTTTGGCGGAGGGATTAGACATCACGAGACAGGCGGTCGGACGAGCGAATCGCGCGGTCGGGGAATCAATCCCGCGCTCGGAGCGTGCAGACGCGCGGTCGGACGTCCAGACGCGCGCTCGGGCGGGGCAGATGCGCGGTCGGCGGGGCAGACGCGCGCTCGGGCGACCGCGGGACGGGAGTCGTGCGCTCGGACCGGGAGGTCGCGCGCTCGGCACGAATGGCAGCGGGGTCGTGCGGTCTGGTACCGCACGATCCGGTGAACAGTCCGGTCGTGTGGTACCAGACCGCACGACCAGGACGCGTGGCGCGACGACACAAACGCGCGGTCGGGAGGGGTCCAAAATTGGAAATTTTTTATTTAGGGGGCCAAAAACGGAATTTTGTGTACACAGGGGTCCAACAGTGTCCAAAATTCCAGTTTATACATAAGCTGCACTGAGTACCGAATATGTGCTCCACTAAATAGTACTCTCTGTTTCGTAATATAAGGCATCGATTCTCAATGAGTAACATAATATGGATCGGGAGCTAGCTAGGGTTCCCATCTAAAGTTACGCTACAGTTTATGCAAAAGCTGCACTGAGTACCGAACATGTACTCCACTAAACGGTACTCTGTTTCGTAATATAAGGCATCGCTTCTCAATGAAAAGGAGTAACATAGATGGATCATGGAGTCTAGCTAGCTAGGGTTCCCATCTAAAGCTACATTACAGATTATACATAAGCTGCACGGAGTACCGAATACGTGCTCCACTAAGTAGTACTCTCTCTGTTTCATAATATAAGGCATCGATTCTTAATGAGTAACATAAGATGGATCACGGAGTCTAGCTAGCTAGGGATTGTAACTCTGGTGATAATACACGAACATTCTTTTACAATTGATTTTGAGTTGTAAATCACTTTTGTAATTCATTTATCTATAATCCGATTGCTTGTTTTCAGAGGGCATGACTAGCATTTCCTGAGACTAACCGAAAAACGGACAATCACATAACCGTCTATGATATGTAGACCATCACAGATGGATATGTCTATAATGGTCTACGTATCACAGACAATTTTGTGTTAGAAACTGTTTGCATTGTGACTTATCACAGATCTGTTATCACTGACACTATAAATCAAATAGTTACAAACCGTCTGTAATGACCTCTACAGTAGTGATAAAGTTAACCTAGCTAGCTAGCTTATCGATGATCCCATGTATGGATGCACAAATTAACATTTGGTTTTGCAACAAGCAACAAGGGAGTGTTCATATTGGCTTATGCTTCTAACTTCTATTTAGAAAAGTCAGAAGCTAATACAAACAACAGACTTCTTGAAACAGCTTCTCCACTTGCTCTTGTCTTGCTCTGAGGAGAAGGCAGGGGTCACAGGCGCATCACACACCTCATTCTTTTCACTCCCGTTTTGCGCACGCATCTCTCGCTCACTTTTTTGCATCACTTGTTCCGTCCTTCTAAAAGCTACTTCTTACGACCGTCGACCGCTACTATTTATTTTTAACCAAAACTATCAATCGCAGTCAAAAATCATCAACACAAGCCAATACGAACACCTCATACTCGTACATAGAGGCAAGAGCAACGCTTACGAGATGGAAATCGCTGGTTTCAAGACTATGATCGAGGGTCTCGAGATGAAAGTAAAAAAACCTGGAGAAATAGAATGCAGAGAAACACACAGAGCACGAAGCGCTGGAGAAGAAATACAGAGACCTGGAGAAGCAATACAAAGTGTTAAAGGATAAACATACCGACCAGTGGGCTGCATGCATGAATGAACCACCCTTCTGCTTCAACCGAGTTACATAGCCTAAGCGTTAGTTCGGTGGTGAACCAAGGTGACGCAGTAAACCCTTAATTATGAGCATGACATATACTGTGTGCACATTGATAGGACAATAAAATTTCCTAAAAAATATTTATCCGAGGTAGATGTATTTAGAATGTGCCTCCTATATTAATTATCGATATTATACATGTGAACTAAATACCTAGGCCGTAATTTCATCCATAACAATAACTTTCTCATAGCGGTAGTTTTAGCTTTTATTATTAGTCTTTGTAACGCCCCCGTTTCCAGGGGCACCTGCGGACACGGCATTCCGCAACTATTCTCGCATGAACAGTTATGGAACGTCGCGCAAGAGTGTACCATCACATGTTTACAACAAAAGACCAGCATATATTTCACATAAGGTTTAACAACCTAGTTTTCTGCAGCGGGACGTGCAAGCCCAAAGTATATTACATAACAAAAACTCCAAGAAAGCTCGAGCGCGGCGGAGACCTAGAACCAAGGGTCCTCGTCGAAGAAAGGCTCCTCTGGGGCTTCCTCAATGGGGAGACCTTCACCAGCATCTTGATCCTCTGAAGGGGTTTTAGCAAGCCGTGAGCTAACCAGCTCAGCAAGTCACAACAAAAAACCTGCCTTAACTACTTGCACGGATCAACAAAGGATGGGAATATACTTGGTTTATTAACTTTGAGTGGATGCAGTTTTATTTGTAAATATTTTTGGAAATTCACAAGATGAAAACTACTCCTTAAGATTGAGGGGTTTTCATAAAAAGATAATTAACCAACGTAATCCAGTTAAAACATTTGTGAAAACTACTTAAGCTTCGCAGCTGGAATCACCCAAGTGACACAGCTCCATTAACCGGGAGCACGGCGTATTCGAATACCATTTGTTTGACTCTGCAGAGTTGCCCAACTTTACCCACATGAACCCTTAACCCTCATGACTGAGTTAAGGAACCGGGTCTTTTCGCTGCTCAACCCTTGATATACATTCCACCCGATAGGTTCGGAATCCGCACACCCTCGGGTATCCGTTGGCCACCACGGAATGCCGAGCCCGAGTTGTGGGGGCCTATCGTTGTCTTAGTTTGGATCCACGATCCAGACCGACTCCCAAATGCAGGGTTTCACTCAAGTTGAGCAGGTACTAAACCAGGGTTGACAGGTCAACACCTGTGGTTGAGCGGCCGGTTATGTCATTTGCTTGGCGTAAGGGTCTAGTCCTTATATTTTCTTGAGGTTCGCAACCTCCACCCTAGGATAAAGCGGTGGGCGAAGACCGTCTCGCGGTTTCCCACAACACCCTTACCCTAACTCGTGGACGCTTGCACTACCACCCTAGGGTACGGTGTCCCATACCACCATACCCTATCTCCGAGTTTTGAAATCTACCGGCCCACGGCCACAACCTTACTAGTGTAAAGATTTTTCATGAGATATAAGTAACCTATAGGTAGTTGTATTACACATATGGTAAGTCTAGGGTTACAAAGGCGGGGCTACAAGTTGAACATGGCATTTTTCGGTGGTGGGTTCTATCTACATTAGCATGTCATTCTAAACATTTTATTTTACTCAAACTAGCATTTCACAACTAACGTAATGCAAGTAGCATAATAACATAATTAAACATTATGGGATTCAATATGATCAAGGTTTTGCGACTTGCCGTGAATCTGGACGATCTCGGCGATCTCAAAGGGCTTACACCGAAGCTTCCGAAATCTTCAAAACTAGTGCAAACACACAAAAATAACATAAGTCTGGCTTGAGCCTAATCAAGCGAGGAAAAATAATCTATGAAAAAGGAGTAAAATGCATAAATCTCCAAATAGGAATTTTTAGAATTTTTCTGGGATGAAATTGGGGAAATGGAGGTCAAAACGGATTCAGGGCATCAAAATGAGCAAGATGGTGAAATTTGGGAATTTTTGGGATTTTCTGTGATTTTCTAGGATTTATTTGGATTTTCTAGATTTTTAGAAATTATTAAATCTCTGGAAATTGAAATGAACGGTCTCGGGCTGGCCTTCTGCTACAGTGCGGCCCGGCACTGTGCGGCCTGCGCGCCCGGGGGGGTGGGCTGTGCGGCCTCGGCCCAACAGGCGCGCGGCCGAAGGCCCGTGCGCGCACCTCGCCCGGCCGATGGTTGCCACGCGGTGGGATCGGACGGCGGCGATGTGAGGTAGGCGAGTGGACGAGATGGCTATGGGGAACGATCGGACGGTGGCGGAGGGGCTTGATTGAGCGGACGCGGAGAGGGGCTTTTAGTTGCATCGGACGGCTGCGAAGGTGCGCCATCCGACGGTCGACATTATATGGCAACGAAGGGGAGAGGATGGCGACGATGAGGCCATGTCGGTCGTCTTCCTCCTCTCACCGTGCGCGCGCGACAGAGAGGCAGAGGGGCGGCGCTTCTGCTCTCCGGCGATAGCAAGAGACTCCGGTGGTCAAGGAGGGTACCGGCGGGTGGATCTCGACGTGGGAAACCCATTTTGGGGTTTTGGGAGGCGAGGGGACCAACAAAGAAGACAGGAGACAAAAGAGGAAAGTTCGGCATCCCGGTGGTGGAGGGAGTCACCGGAGCCGATTAGGCCAAATCGGCGGGGTTTTCACGGTCAGAGGAGTCTGGGGCTCACAATGGCGGTAGTGGTGTTAGCGGGGAAGCTTCCTGGTGAGCTGGCCACGGGAGGGGTGTTTTGCCAGCGGAGAGCTTCGACGACGGGGCTCCTTGGGGTTCCGCCTGGCCAGAGGGTTGTACCAAAGCATTCAGAAGTGGGTGGGGATGCTTTCGGCGAATGGAATCGGAAAATGAGGGAACAAGGGAAAAGCGAAAGCGAACAAGGGCTGCACGAAGCTACTGCACCTCCTGCTGGGCCTTCAACAGCTGTCTCTGCAGGGACCTGGACTCCTCGATAACTCGCTCGTACCGAAACGCCTGCTGTGCCACAAGGGTGGCTATGCCCGGCAGGCAGGGATCGTCATCCTCGTGGAACTGGGGAATGGCGAAGCCTCCACAGCGTGATCTCGGGATCAGGTCGAACAGCGACTCAGCCAACTCAAGGTCGTAGTAGCCGTAGAGATAGATCACAGCCTTCTGGGCTGCATCCTGAACTGCATCGTCCTGCTTGATCCTCCTGGCGATGAACCTCCTCTCGATATCTGGGCAAACAGGCAGGGGTGTCAGGGTCACCCACGCCTTCCACTCATACCTCTGCTCCTGGTGGAAGCGGCTAACAACGTGGAATACTGGACAGTGGTACCCGGTAGCTCCAAGGTACTTCTGCATCTCCCACAGCTTGAAGGGCCAACCCTCCATGCGGTCAGGACGAGAGTGCACGAAGTGAACCATCTGCCGAGAAACAAAATTTTGAAGTTAGACAAGTAAAGCAGTAAACATTTTGCAAAAGTAAAACTTAAGCAAAAGTAAACTAAGACAGATAAGGTAGCAACAAGAGAGGAAAAAGATAGCAATAATACTTATATTTTTCATAAACCCTTTTTATGGTTTATTTAGGTTTTGCGATGAAATTGCTTCCTAGTTTGCCTTAGGTCTCAACATACGGTCAAGGAGCCTGCTCTGATACCAAGCGGGTACCGGCGGGTGGATCTCGACGCGCGAAACCCATTTTGGGGTTTTGGGAGGCGAGGGGACCAACAGAGAAGACAGGAGACAAAAGGGGAAAGTTCGGCGTCCCGGCGGTGGAGGGAGTCACCGGAGCCGATTAGGCCAAATCGGCGGGGTTTTCACGGTCAGAGGAATCTGGGGCTCACAATGGTGGTGGTGGTGTTAGCGGGGAAGCTTCCTGGAGAGCTGGCCACGGGAGGGGTGTTTCTGCCTAGTGGAGAGCTTCGACGCCGGGGCTCCTCGGGGTTCCACCTAGCCAGAGGGGTGTACAAAAGCATTCAGAAGAGGGTGGGGATGCTTTCAGCGAATGGAATCGAAAAATGAGGGGAATGGGAGGAGATCAGCTCACTGGGGTCACCGGCGCAGGGGAGGGCAGCGACGGCGATCGAGGCGATGAGGCTTCAATCGGCTGCTCTGGAAGTTGCTCAGAAGTGGTTGGAAGCCAATGGGAGTGGTGGGGAAGCTTGAGGCACACGGGAGAGCTGGGGAGCAGGGGAGCAGCTTTAAGCCTTGGCGGAGGGAGATGAAAACGAGGGAGAGGGGGGAATGGGCATGGCACCGGGGTCAACAGGAAGGACGGGGAGCTGCTGGGGTGTCGCCTCCGCGCAATGGGGCCGTGTCCGGTCGCTGAGCGGTAGTAAAAGCGAGGGATGGCGGGGCGGGAGCAGGTGGCCGAACGCACGGCGAAGCGCGCTCTCTCGCATGGAGGAGGAGACAAGAGGCGACTAGCAGGTGGGTCAAAGGTAGGGAGGCGGTGACGCCTGGCGAGGGGAGGCGTCGCTAGTTTAGGACTAGCCGACGTCGGGGTGATGCAGGCGGCGCAAAACCGGGGGCGCAGGCACAGCGCGCAGCGCGTGCGCGAGGGAGAAGGCGGGGAGACGAAAGGCGCCAACGGGAAAAGGAGGGGCGCCAGGGAGAAAGGAAAAGCGGAAAGGCCGAGAAAGGAAAGCGGTTTCTGGGGAAACTTTCCAAAAAGGGGAAGTCGACAAAAATCACTCAAAAATTCAAGGAAAATCCAGGAAAATTTTTGGTTTGAATTTTTGGGGTCTTTCAGTCTTTTAATATTATTCTCCATCATAATTGCTTGCCTCTCGCTGTTATTTAATTGTCGCTTACTAACTAATTATTCAACGATAGTTAGAATATTATACGTCTCCTCTGGGCTCGGTATTAAACATTGGAAGGCTATGAGGTAAAGTGCCACTAATGGTTACGTGCACTTTCGAGTCATCAACGGCTTACCACACGCTTGGACTTAACGCAATATATACGATTCCAAGGCATTGATGAAGTCTCTATTATCTAATTGTCCAAGGGGGTTAAAACAAAGTTCGAGCCAACGATGATGCACTTACGGAGATACGAACACGTTCGTCGAAGGAAGCTCCTAGAGGAAGCTGAGCCCCTAAACAGGGTCTTAACCTTATCTCATATGTCAGCTTTGGCATATATGCCCATATATAAAAAGGAAAAAAACTTGAGAACCATACGTACATCTCTTTTGGAGAACCTCTGTATATGCTTTGGTAATGGTTTAGGCAAAAGATTTGAACAACTTGCTTAATAATTATCATAGGGTAACTAGTGGCCTGGTTTGTATTTTTATCGTAACCGGTGGTTTTTTCCAAACCACAAACTGATACTAGCAGCCTAACATTGCAAATCACCCTGTCATGAATCCTTCATCGCAGCTCAGGTCCCAAGTGTTTTCATCATTAAAACCTTCAGGGAAAACCTCTTCAAAATCTAGATCTGCATCAGTAGTCACCCTTCTTCAGAGTCCAAAAGATAACTCTCAGTCGCTCACATAAAGATTCAAGTCAAATTAAATAAGAATTCGCGCTGTTCAAACGTCTTGTCGAGTAAAATATTTGTGTTATGACTTAAAAGAAAAGAGTCGGGTATGAACCATTAATTAATTAATTAGTCGTCAAGCCCTGAGGACTGCTTTGCTCTGTCTATTTAAACGATGTCCGGGTTTCATAGACGAAAGCAAGCAAGCAAGGTTGAGCTAGGGACAAGCTAAGTGGACAACGACACTACACTGAGCTGTCACAATGTCAGGGATATATATCTGTCTAGAAATTTAATTACCGTATGTACGTGCATCCATGTGTTCTGCTTAATTTTTTTGGTTAAGTACATAGTATTTCTTCATTCATATTTGCTTGCTTGTGTCGATGATACTGCTAATTCTTGATTCTGTAGTAGCTAGATTTATCGAGTTTCTTTTTTTTTCTCCTCCAATTAAATAAGTTCAAGCGATGATCCCATGCATGCATGCACAGATTTGCATGTTTGCAGATCCCTGGACGAGGACCTGAGTCACTCGCACTACGAGTTGGCATGTACGACCCAGACCAGAGACAAATCGAAGGTCTCGAGGAGCAACTCCGAGGTCTCAAGGAGAAGAACGAAATCCTGGAGAGGGAAAACAAAGCGCTGAAGGAGAAAAACGAAGCGCTGGAGGCGGAAAACCAAGCGCTGAAGGCGGAAACCAGAGCGAAATTGTGGACCTCATCGCCCATGAATAAATGCATGCTTGAGCTGCAAGCGCGAATGAACTGCATGCATGAACATATATATACATATATATAGAGTATAAATAACATGGATATTATGGTGCCTAGGCTCCATCCATAATTAAGACTTTCCATCATAATTGAGATTTTCTATCCATGATTAAGTATGTATGTGTATTTGCATATTTAGGGTATATTCTTTTTACCTTATAGTTTATGATTTATGACTTTTCTCGAATAAATAAATAGGACAGTTTATCCGTCATCTTTTAATATTATTCTCCATCATAATTGCTTGCCTCTCGCTGTTATTTAATTGTAGCTTACTAACTAATTATTCAACGATAGTTAGAATATTAGGCCAGTCTCAGTGGGAGTTTCATCTGTATTTAATAGGATGTTACATAGGTATTTTTGATGATATGACAACATTTTTAAGAAGAGAGAGAAGAAGTGAGTTTCATCTAGATGAAACTCTCTTGGCATGATTACCAACACTATATGAGTCATGAAATTAAATATCTATGAAACAATAGAATGAAACTATGCATTGAGGATGGATGTTTCATCTATGTTTCATTTCATTTTACATGATGTGGCAGTCTTAAAAACAACGCTATGAAACTCTCCACTGAGAATGGCCTTATACGTCTCCTCTGGGCTCGGTATTAAACATTGGAAGGCTATGAGGTAAAGTGGCACTAATGATTACGTGCACTTTCGAGTCATCAACGGCTTACCACACGCTTGGACTTATGCAATATAAATGATTCCAAGGCATAGATGAAGTCTCTATTATCTAATTGTCCAAGGGGGTTAAGACAAAGTTCGAGCCAACGATGATGCACTTCCGGAGATATGAACACGTTTGTCGAAGGAAGCTGAGCCCCTAAACAGGGTCTTAGCCTTATCTCATATGTCAGCTTTGGCATATATACCCATATATAATAAAGAAAAAAACTTGAGAACCATATGTATATCTCTTTTGGAGAACCTCTGTATATGCTTTGGTAATGGTTTAGGCAAAAGATTTGAACAGCTTGCTTAATAATTATCATAGGGTAACTAGTGGCCTGGTTTGTATTTTTATCGTAACCGGTGGTTTTTTCCAAAGCACAAACTGATAGTAGCAGCCTAGCATTGCAAATCACCCTGTCATGAATCCCTCATCGCAGCTCAGGTCCCAAGTGTTTTCATCATTAAAACCTTCAGGAAAAACCTCTTCAAAATCTAGATCTCCATCAGTAGTCACCCTTCTTCAGAGTCCGAAAGATTACTCTCAGTCGCTCACATAAGGATTCAAGTCAAATAAGAATTCGCGCTGCTCAAACGTCTTGTCGAGTAAAATATTTGTGTTATGACTTAAAAGAAAAGAGTCGGGTATAAACCATTGATTAATCAATTAGTCGTCAAGCCCTGAGGACTGCTTTGCTCTGTCTATTTAAACGATGTCCGGGTTTCATAGACGAAAGCAAGCAAGCAAGGTTAAGCTAGGGACAAGCTAAGTGGACAACGACACTACACTGAGCTGTCACAATGTCAGGGGTATATATCTGTCTAGAAATTTAATTACCGTATGTACGTGCGTCCATGTGTTCTGCTTAATTTTTTGGTTAAGTACATGGTATTTCTTCATTCATATTTGCTTGCTTGTGTTGATGATACTGCTAATTCTTGATTCTGTAGTAGCTAGATATATCGAGTTTCTTTTTTTTTTCTCCTTCAATTAAATAAGTTCAAGCGATGATCCCATGCATGCATGCACGGATTAACATTTGCATGCTTGCAGATCCCAGGACGAGGACCTGAGTCAGTCGCACTACGAGTTGGCAATGGCGTGTACGTAGGTCTCGAGGAGCAACTCCGAGGTCTCAAGGAGAAAAACGAAATCCTGGAGAGGGAAAACAAAGCGCTGAAGGAGAAAAACGAAGCGCTGGAGGAGAAAAACAAAGCGCTGGAGGAGGAAAACGAAGTGCTGGCGTTGTTGTAGAAGCGCGAGCTCCTCCATCTACTCCCAGTGCAATGGATATAAGTACCTAGCTAAGTGTGTTGACAATAAAAATCAGCATGCATCGTCCACGTGGACCATGTAGTCTTGCAAGCTCCTCCATCTACTCCCAGTGCAATGGATATAAGTACGTGAATTATAAATGTGTAGAAGTGTTGATGTTTTGATGAATTCATTTTAGTGATCGTGCATGCATGTATGCTTCCTGCGGGCATAGCACAGGTTCTTCGACGCTTTTCCGCACGCCCCACGATTTCTAAATAGATGCCATCTCTGTAGCTCTCACTACATAATTCCTCTCTCCCAAAATATAAGTTCTATACATATATTTAAGAGGTATATTATTTAAGTAATATTTAATAAAATTATATTATATTTATCTCTAATAAAAAGAGTATTATTATATCTATCTAATAAGAGAAACTATGATTCAATTCTATTATGTATTATCTAAATAATATACATATATATACTAGTTAGAGACTCATGCGTTGCAATGGAGTCATAAAATAGTAAGACGGAATTTACTGTCTGGCCAACTTCACACATCAAATATTGGAGAGCAAGTGACAAAGAGAGAAGGGTGGCCAGAATACGTGGGGAGATGAAGAAAGTGGAGGGGTGGGCGGTTGTATCCTGACAGATGAGGAGAGAGACGAATGGTCCAGATCAAATCGGATGGCTGTAGAGGGGGGAGAGGAAAACGCACCGACGACCACCAACTCCTCTTTATATAATAACTAGTAAAGTGCCCGTGCGTTGCAACGGAAACACCAATTTTATATAAGACAGCATACAAGCACGCCTATCTTAGCCATGCATGTGTGTCACCATGACCACTAAACATTTGCGCAAAAAAAAAAGAAATCAGAATTATGTTGTTCGTCCATATTGTTACACCGTTGCTTAAGAACGCACAAGGGAAAATTTAACTATGCATAAGACAAGCTTCAACAAAATATGCTTGAATCAAGCAACTTCAGGCAATAGGCCCACAACAGCCAGACATATTTTTTGAGAGAATAATATTAAAAATTGCTGGAAGCCGAAAATCACAAGATTCCCTATTATTAGAACTTCTTGGAGTAAATGCCAGCTTGCACAGCTCGTTTAGACACTCATTTGAACTAAGTACCTTGTACAAGGCATAAAAAAACTAAAAAACCTTGTACATGGCATAAAAGTAGTTTAGATAATATCATATTTAATTATACACTGGATTGAATGCTTTCACAACAGATATATCATATTTAATTATATTGTATATTCCAATGGAGCCCAAATTAAGAAACCACAGTGCCAAAATAGGAGCAAACATGAACCCAACTTTGCCAGTACCAAATCTCTGCATGCTAAACAATAGCAGAAGAACAAGGATTGAAACAATTACAACAGCATCTGCAAAAAAAGATGGAGAAAAAACACTTAAATCCATGCGGCCTCAAAAAGTATATGAAAATTCAGCTTAATGTTTCAGCAATGAGCTAATGACAGATCACAAGCAGACTGTTGTGATCTTCAGAAACAGCATACATAATACCAAACCTGTGTCAAACCCAGGAACTTGACCCTGGAGACCACTAACAGTAGACATAACTGAACACAAGAAAAAGGGGGGGGGGGGGGCGGTCAGCAATTGAACATCTTAGGAGGTAGTTCTAAAAGAAATGTTTTGAGATAAATTTACAGAATCTCTATATGTAGAGTAAACTAAGGAAAAACAGTGTGTGTATGAAGCACCTGACATTGATGGAGTGAGAATGCCGTCTCCGATTACCATAGAAGTTCCCATCAGAACCAAGAATAGGAGGACATTTTTGAAGAGTGGATTCTTTTCTAGGTAGTTTTTGACACAGAGATACCGCTCAAGCTCAGCAGAAGGCAACTTAAGCCTAAAGCTAGAAATATCTCCATCCACACGCTGTTGATTTGGAAGCAGACAAACTTTTGCATACCTGCAAATCAACAAATACAGCGCAAAAGTGCCCTTGCAAACAATGACATAATACAGTCAATAAGCCAACCAATTTTGGAGAAGAGCATACACAACTGACAGTATAGAATCATTATCTACTGAAATCAAAGTTGCAAACCATGCATCGTACCTTCACCATTGTCATTAGCTTTCAGCACTATAAATACATATATAGCGAAAGGGATTAGCACGATCGTGTACATGACCCAATCCGACATACTTGTAAGAGAGTACGTACAATTAAAGCAAGCAACTAAACAAT